>JAQFZH010002961.1:0-14969 GCA_034695485.1 Entomobrya nivalis | reverse complement strand
TATGTACTGAACGTTTTAATCGCCTTGTCCACAACTTTGGTTGGGATCTTGGGAAAATATTTCTTCAAATCTGCTCCCATTTCTTCATATGATTTGTAGTCCCTGATAACCTTTCTCGACTTAGCATCAGCAACAACCACACGTAGCTTGTAAGCAAATATGAAATTCTTGGGGTCTTCAAGATCATCATCATCACTGTCTGATTCCACCAATTCTTCTTCGGTCACCACCTCAAAGTCTTCATCAGACTCATCCAGTTGCATTTTGGATATAATCTGTTCCAATCCTGCTTTACCTACGGATATGGTCTTTTCCAAGACTGGGGTACTTGTAGCTTTCCCATTTTCAGTAGTGGAGGTTTTTGCTGGAGTACTTATGGCACTAGGAGCAGATGTATTTGATTTTGGTGCTGACTTTCCATTAGAAACAGTTTCTGCTGGCTTTCCATTAGAAACAGTTGCTGCTGGCTTTCCATTAGAAACAATTTCTGCTGGTTTTCCATTTTTAATGGGCACTAAGCCACCTGCCACTTTACCAATTTTAGGAATAGACTTTTGCTTCGTCACATAAACTTTTTCCTTCACTGCAACATTGGCATTCTCAGGAAGTTCAGGAAAGAGTCTCTGGAATTCAGTGTTGGTGAAAAATCGGTACATGTACGGACCCCTTAGGAGGGCGGAGTAGCAAGGTTTGGTGTAAGTTTCAAGCATGGGATAGTTGAATTCCCAAAGATCTCTGGGCTTCAGATCCCATGAAGTGCGAAGGGTTTCCTTTTTGTCAGTCTATGAAAACATGACAGTCGATATAAATTTTATGTTTTTAGTTTTGCTTATCGAGTGAGTTACATTTTAAAATCAGTTTTATCTCTCTATTTAACTTACGAAAGCACCTCCCATAATTCCTCCACCAATATGAAACTTCCCAATCCAACCTGGAGCGATTTCCCTAAATTCATATGGAAATCCTGCGGCTTGAAGTGTTCTAAATGGGAGCTTGTGGTTGTCCATTGGAACAGGCTCCATCAAGGGAAAAGCGCCTCCTACTTCGACCATGTAAAGTCCTTTCTCTTTCGGTCCATGTAATCGCACTATTGTCATACAGTGAGTACCAGCGACTGGTGCGCAGTAATGATCACCCCGTACAGAAAAGCTATCAAGCCCAATAGCTTGAAAGAGCAATCTAGTAAAGTAATTTAGAGCAAAACAGCATCCTCCACGGCCAGTTAAGCCATTTTCGATTAATTGCTCGTGTGATGGAAACCAACGCTGACCCTCTGGAACGGCAGCCATGTGCATGTTCTACAGTTTGAGAACAGGGAAAAATTAATTTTTGCTGGACTGATTAATATTTTAATTGACATATTCAACTCGAATTACTTATGATTACCTGAAATGGAACACGAGTCGCATGGCGTTTAAGATACAGAGTCAAAAACTCCAATGGTTTATTCTGAAGGAGATCCCTCCAAATTGAAGGCATCTTCAAAATCCCCTCAAGGAAATACACAGCTTGATCGTATGTAACCATTTTGGAGTATTTTGAAAAGTTAACGCTAGCTTGGTACAAGATTCGTGCAGCAACTTTGACTGATGGAAAGAGAATGAAGACGATGACACTTGTTTCCAATGACTTATGTATGTAAAACTAAGAAGCTAAAGTCAACCAAGTCAACTTTCAGTCAGTTACAGTGATCATTATATCATTTTGCATGGCTAAACCAGTACCATAAAGAGGCAAGTGGCTATGATTTTCACAAGTTCAGCACATGCACATACCTAATACGCTTGGTCACATGCAAACACATCATGAACTTGTGAACATGAACCCACAATATTGGTGTAGCTGAGAGCTTCACAAGACCACAGAGTGATCAAATCATGAATCGGTCCATGGAAGGGAAAGTTGTTTATACCAGTTGGAATTCTGCAAATTAGATAGAATGCATACGTATATCGCATATCAGCGATTATAGTCACTGGATTGTTTATGAAGAATGAGAATATCTTAAAGCGTGCATATTTTTCACTTTCAAAGAACATGTTTTTTTCACAACCTTAGCATGTTCATGATTTTTGCTGACAAACAAACTGACATACTAATTTAACACACGTACGTCCTCTTGGACAGGTTTTGAACTCTATGAAAGGCAAACTTGTAATTATAGCTTTGACTTTTGACTTTACATTATATATAGAACAAAGCGTTGGATGATGCACTACTTACATACACATCGTTTGTTATCAATATCAAGGTCAGTATGTTTATCCGTTTATCCTTCCTTAAGTTAATGCTAAGCTTTTGTACAAGCTGGAAATGACTTAGCTGATCATGTGTCATTTAAAACCCATATCAAGCTAAGTGGGTTTCTATATGCATGCATAACTCTGTTGAATTGTACTTGATTACTTTTTTCGTGATACCTTGTTAATCAGTAAATGTCCCATTTTCTGTTAGCATGCAAAAATGTCATACGCTTTGAATGTGATGAGCAGATTAAAGCGTACCTCGATGTAATGTTTAGTTTATTTAGTCATAAGGGTCATTGACATAAAACTAAGATTAGAACAAGGCAGGAAAGGAGGACTTGCGTAATTCATTTTGTTAGCCGGATGAATTAACTATTTTATTAATTTAGTACACATTTCCGATTTAGACCGCTATAGTTAATTACTAAATAGTAAGTAAAACGAGTACATAAAATGCTTCCAAAAAGCTTATCGCGATTTTTGGGAATTTCCGAATAAGTAGTACATTGTGTCTAATGCTTGCCAATCGCTTGCATCCATTGAATGAGAGCTTATATCAAACCTAAGCATTTAGTAGTAGTTTGTTTTTCATCTAGTCAAACGGATTTGCCTGTAAACAACTACCGTAGTCTTAAAGATTTATAAGTCATCCAATTAACATTTTATGCTGTTTTCGTTTTGAAATGCCATTCAAACAATACATATTTTTTATTCATGAATTGTTTCCTATTCTGGATGAACAATATATAGATGATGGGACGATATATATAGCATGGGAAGACAGTTGCAAATCCACGTTTAGTTTCTTGTGAGGGCAAGCAGAAAATCGTTATGTGTAGAATTTTAAAGGCAAAATATTAGGAACGCATGAAATTCCACCCAGCTACCTTGCCGTTTGGGATATGTCGGAAAGTCAGAAATATCTTGGAAATGACAAAGTAATTAAAATTTAAAGGGCAATTCAACATGTTTACGACATTATTAGCAGAGAAAACAGGATCCACAAAGAACTCACACAACTTTTGAATTTTCGGGGATGAGTTTTCTTTACTGATTTTTATCGCCTTTTGCGTAACGACACATAATAATTGTGATAACCTTTTGAATAGTACTCCAACTCCTACTACAAAATGGGTTCTCGTTTTCATATAACCGAAACTAATACCCCATGAAAATATTTATAGTGTCATATTTAGGGGATTATTAACATGTGGAAATCAAAGAAATGGAGAAAACATAAAAATAATCTTTGGTGTGCCTGGAAGGAACGTTTTAGTGGGAATCGTAAAAAAAAGTATTTACGATAGTTAGGTTGTTTTTGAATAAATTATTTAATAAAATATATAAAGGGCTTGACAAATATAGGCGGAAATAGTTCACTCAAGCTTTAGAAATTTAATCAGTGTCCATACCAGGATTACACAAGAAAAATGAAAATTGACAAGCAATAGAACATAATATAAATAAATTATTGATATCGAAAAACACTGTTTAGCGAGAAAAGAAATTTTAAGCTATACATTGTAAATGGATTTAATTATAATACTTTACCAACTATAACATACCATATTATAAAAAAACAACTCGACCATAATCAAACAATGTATTGTGGGTCAGTTACCGTTTGGAGAATCTTTGACTAGTAATTTCAGAAATATGTAACTGTTCAAATCTTTGAAGTTTTTGTTCTACTCTTATGTTAGTAGATAGCTATTAAATATATCAACGTGCTACGTCATCGATGGAATAAACGTTCTCAGGATGATGGAATATAAGGTAAATGATTTTTCTTAAATATTACAAGTTCAACATACCACGTCATATATTTTTTGCCTGTGAGTACATTTCATTTCGCTAAATAATTTTTGTTCCTGTTATTTTTGTAATAATCGCAGTAACTATTTACCCAACAATAGTTTAATCAGGCCAAAGTCTGATTATATGTCATTCTAATAATCATAAAGATAATATTTGCTTATCGTGTTTGCATCGATATAATTGCCATAATCGTAAATCGTATTTATTCTTGTTGAAAAGATCTGTGTAAATATTTTGGAATCTATTTCTTCACGACGCCTGGTTAACATCGATTTCAGATTAAAACCTATTTCTGTTCTTGTTATAATTGCTTCCGTGGAATCATACATATGCTTGAATTCCTAGATTTTCCCCCACCCAAAATAGTTAGCGAAAATGTCAGTTGAAACTGAACTGATTAAAATAAATACCATTAAAACACCGTTTCGTGTGTCTAGCCGCGCCCAACAATGAGTTGGTATAACCAATTATGTTTTATGCATCATCATTGTAATGATATCGGCTGTATAATACATTAATGCTTCTTTGGAAAGTTTTAGCAGTTCAAAATAATTCCATAATGATTGCCCGAATTCCGCGAACATTATGAAGCTAAAATTGCTGAGATGACTATTTATTATAATATAATGTGAAATTATGGTTACTTTTCTGATTATGATTGTGATAGCCCCGAAGACACATTCATTAACCCCGATTATTCGCAATAATGGAGCCACCGGGGCAAGTTGAGACAGATTTCGATCGGCATCGCAGAATTCAGCACAACTGGTTTACTGGGGTTCAAAGCAACCAAAATACAGCAATAGCGATAACTGTTCGTCCACCAAATTCTGAGGTAGATGAACCATCATCAATTCCAAGAAAAAAGTTTTTAACTACCGCAAACAGTTTTCTGATTGTTAACCAGTTTTTAAGCTTGGCCAAATCAGGGACGGAAATGAATGGACCGGCGATCTTCCGGAAAGAAGTTATTCGCTACTTTAAACTACATCTGGAAATGTGTAGCACTATTGGTGCCATTTCTTTTCATTGGGATAAAGAGGACAACGAGTTTGCATCAATTAAAAATAAAAACAAACGGTACCAGTTCAATTTTCAAATGAGCATCCACATACTCCATAACATTTTTCTTGTGTGGAGCTTGGTGGGCCGGGATATGGGAAGGTTTGGAATTTCATACAAAATGTTGAGCATTTACTTTACAACTGGCTACTGTCTATGTAACGGGTTGAGGATCTTTGCGTGGTTGCATGAGAAAGAGATCGTTAAATTGATGAATGCTCACTTTAATTTTCAAGGAAAGATCAGAGGTACAAATCAACGAGAAAAAGTACATAAAAAAACAGGTAATTTTGGAACATAAATTAATATTTTTTTTAATAATTATCTTTTAAACAGCCATCAAAAAGAATGAAGACGAATGTGGCATTCTTGCAAAGTTGCTAAAGAACTCTGCCAATTCTCAGAAAGCACTACTAATTCTTGGATTGATAACTGGTTTATCTGTACCAACATTGGTTTTTCTCATCCTTCTCGCAAATCCTTGTCAGCCCCCTTTCGTTGGCTCCATCATATTCCATTACACTGACGAGCATCACTGCATTGTTACTTCATGGACCTTACATTTGATTATCAGCTTGATAAACTTCTGGATGCATTTGGACATGGTCCTTCCCATGGTCTTCACCATGTTTGGATTGTTCTTTTTGAGTGTTAGCTGTCTGCATGATTACATCGATTTCATTAAAAGGTAAATATTTCCAAGCTCGTTGCAAACATTGAAGCATTACCCTTGAACCCTTGACGCAGGTCACACAAGAATATCCCCAACAAACTCGTCTAACATCACCTGAATACATACAGACGATTGAGCTTACACTTGATCTATTTGTACATAAATTAGGACTAGAAAGTAACTTAATGCAAATAATTAATGACATGGTTTTATTTGCGCAGGAAAATTATGACACAATGTGCTAACGACAATCTTGGCGATCTATTGATGATGTACAGACAACTGCAAATTATGGAAACACAAATGAATGCCTGCTTTCGTCAGCAATACTTTCCCTTGCTCCTTTCTGGAATGACAGCTTTGCTAATATTTTGCTTGTATTCTTGCATTCGTCTGCACGATAAAATACCTATGCCAGGCTTTTCCTACTTTCCTATAGTAGCGTTGGACGGGATTGTTTCCATTTTGGTGATGAATACAAAAGCAGCTAATGTACTGGAGCATTCCATGGGTCTAATTGAGAAATTTCGGAATGACATCACTTACGGAAGGAAGCATTGGGTGAAGAAAAAGTCATGGAGTTTGACACCTCTCAAAATCAACTTTATGTCGAATTATGTGGATAAGTCTACTCCACTTATTTTTATCAACTTTGCGTTAAACCAGGTTGTGTCACTGCTACTAGTGGGATCGGAGAGGAACAAAGATGTTCAGATTGAAGACGTGTTGGCTAAATAATTAAATATGCACAAAAGGGGCTGCTGTGCGGCATCAATTCACTTTTAAACCATATTTCAGAAATATGACACCATTTAGACAAGTATAAATACTGAAACTGAACTATGCATGGAATGCTGTTAGCAGTACAAGATTTTAGGAATTTAGAACGAGCTACTTCTGTAAAAAGGGTAATTAATTAAATACATACATACATATATATGCAAGGTATGTAATTATGCACTAGAAATATTTTGCTTTCAAAACTTTTGCAACTTTCGTAAATGAAAAATACTGTGTACACATAGCCTAGAAAATTATGCAATAAATATATGCTAACAATACACTCTATTTTATTCTTCATAAATCTTTTCTAAGCATTTCAATTAATGACATGACTAAATTAAATATATGTGAATTATTGATTGACCACACTTTCTGGGCCACAACTACCTGGCGCCCATGGTACAGGGGGTAAAATATCCAAACTAACTCCTAGTTTAAATTTTCCTAGCGCAACCAATCCGTTTGGCGTGGGGGATACAATTTCTAAGGTACCACTTGCATCAACTCTTATATAACCCACATTCGATGTGTCCCCTGCTGCGTAATTATCTTGAACAACATCAGTATCATAAGTAAGCTGGAATACCCCATCCCCAATATGCTCCAGCCATCCTTGATACCATTTTCCATAGCTTAAGTATAGTCCCGTGGCATTAGTCTGGTTGTTAAATTTTTCCAATATTTCAAGATCACCTTAAAAATTGCCAAGTTCAAAATAAATACTAAGTGCATACAAAAAACCGTACGCAATTTAAATCAAGATAAAAAGTCATTGATTTCGAATACCTGAACCTCCGCTACCGTATTTTCCAACAATATCCTCTTCCGCGAAGACTACTGGAGACGACTTTTTCTTCTCATTCAAAAACGTTTCCAAAACTTTCTCTTCCTTACTTTTTTTCTCCTCTTTAATAGCTTTCATCTTGTTCCACTGTTCAAGGGCTATTTCCTTCGCATTACTTGAACCTCTGAGTAATTCAAAGATAAATGCGTGCAGCACAGAGGCGTCAACGTATGCAAGCCCTTCATTTGTACTTGTGAATATTCCCAACTTTTGTGTTGGAAATATACTCATCAGGGTATGATAGGGAGGGAAATATCCCCCGTGGTGAATATATTCAAAGCCATCATATGCAGCCAGCATTAGACCTAGACCATACCCAAATGTATGGCCAATAATACTGTTTTCATTTTGCTTATACGGAATATCTAGCATAACGGCAGCTGGTTTTGTCATCCACGCCATGACTTCCTAAATATGAATTCGTTAGTATTTCAAAAACGTACACAATAGCATATATTTTTGTTAAATTTCATTGTTTTCTATGAAACCTCAGGAATGATTTGTTTTCCATCAATGTTTCCTTTGTTAAGGTGGAATCTCAAGTATCTGACAAAATCGTTTGGAGTAGCATAAAGTCCACCAGCGGGATTGCTAACTGCAACTCTCCTATTATCATTTTTACATTAATTACAAGCAGTTTCAGAATAGGCTGATAAAAACCCATGAGATTTTAATTGAGCATATCTGAAGGTATTTTACGTGTTTACTTTATGAGATTAGTATTGATAGGATGGCTGACATTGTCCATAACATAATATGGTTGTCCTCTGAAGGGCATATTAGAGAAATCATCGGACTTGCTTGTCAGCGCAGAACCGTTCATGCCGACTTCTTGCAATAAATCGTTCATCTACAAATTATGATAACAAGTTGAACTTATCTGACAGTTTCAAGGCTACTCAAAAATTTAATTAATATTTAATTCGTGTCTACTTTACCAATTCCGTGTAACTTTTATTGGCAAGTAAGCCAATTAGCTCTCCAGCAATAACGTACATTTGATTGTTGTATTGAAATTCTGAGCGCATTCCGCATATTTCTTCTGCATACCTTTGTCTACTGTAAAAGGGGAAAAATATTTTAACTGATAAGAACGAGCAATATCATAAACGTACAAATGTTGTTTTATAAACTTGACAATTTAAATTATTTTTAGTGAGATTTGTATAGTTCTTACTAAACGATTTCTGAGACTGTTTCAAATGGCTCACTAACTAGTTGTAGGTCATCCCTGAAGAGACACATGCGATGAGCAATTAAGTCCCGAAATGTGGCATGTTCGGAACGAAATCTAAAGTAGATTTATAGTTTCATTACTGATTCAGTGATGATTTATAGGAAATTCTAATGGATTCTAATGAACAATAAAACGTGCTTTACCTGTCAATTAAAGTAAAATTTGCAGAGGGTAACAATTTCCTAATTGGTGTATCCAATACAGATTCGCCCAGTTCAGGGAAGAGTTGATGCAAAGTTTTAATGATTATTGCAGACGTAAAGCTCTGGATATATTTATAATTAAAAATACATTTACAAGTACAGTCGATATTTTTCGTGTATTAATTTTAAAAACTACCTTTGTAGTAGACCCGATGAGGAACTGAGTCTGATTTCCGTTAGGAATTCCTTTCTCGTGATCAGCAAATCCGTAGCCAGTGGTGTAGAGAAGTTCACCATCGTCTTTAACAATGGTTAACCCCATACTAGAAATCTGACTGTATGGCAAATACAAGTCATTTATGAAATCGTCAATTTGTTTCTGGATTTCTGGGTCAATTTTGCGTTGGGCTAAGGAGCTGTGGACAAAACATGTCCCTAAAATTAACCCTAAAAGGGCGAGGCTATGAGTAAGTCGGGTCATTTTGTCGCATAAAAATAATCACGACGAGGGCATAACAAACGTCGAATAATAAGTGATGCAGAAATTGCTCTTCACACTTAGTCATTTAAAACTGTTACTGCCCTTGGATAACTTCATACGTGTATTTGTTGGAACTTATAGTTTTTTACATATTGATTCATATGATATGTCAAAGTTGATAAGATATAGATACATGTAGATCGACAAGTTATTGTTGTTTTGATCTATGATGCGATTTATTTAGTTTAAAAAATCAAATGACACACATCTGACACATCATCATGATGGATAACGTAGATAACTTTATGCAGTACAACAAGAATACATTTTATGAAAAATGTTATGAGATTTTGAGGTGATAAAAACAAATGCATTCACTAGTTAAAAATACATACACTACATGATAGTTAAAAAACCAATACAATACATTCACAATTACCAATGCAAGTTATCATTTAGCTACTGCAAATCAATTAGGTTTTACTTTCAAATTAATTAATTTATCGTTCATAAAGGAGTTTTACAAAAGTTCTTAATTTATGTCTCTAAAAACTACTTGCTTGCTGAAATTATGATATTTCATTTAATGTATAAAGATTGGTATCAACATTTTTAGGTCCGCAACTATTTGGCGTCCATGGAACAACGGGTAAAATGTCCAGGCTGACTCCTAGTTTGAATTTTCCAAACGCAGTCATTCCTGCTGGCGATGGTGCTAAAAATTCCAGTGTTTCATTTTGAATTCTTAAATAACCCAAGCCTGACTTTTCTCCTTGTGCATAATTATCTTGGATAACATCAGTAGCCCAATTTATTTGATATGCTGAGCCACCAATATATTTCAGCCATCCTTGATACCATTTTCCGTAGCTTACATATAGTCCCGTGGAATTAGTCTGGTTATTCAACTTTTCTACTACTTCAACATCACCTGTGAAATTGGAAATATGTATATCATTGAGTTTGCAGTGAATTTATTGATAATTGTTCAAAAAAACTAACTCATTCTTACCCGAACCCCCACTACCATATTTCCCAATTACATCAGTACTATTCTGTGTAAATCCAATGCTTGTAGAATTCTTGATACATTTTTCCAACACATCCTTATTCTTGCTTTCCGTAATATCTTGAATAGCTTTTTGCTTGTTGTAATCTTTCAAGGCCTCCTCTGTTGCATTATTTTTACCTCTCAGAAGCTCGAAAATAAACGTATGCAGCATGGTAGCTTCAACAAGCGCAGGTCCTTCATTTGTGCTAGTGAAAATTCCCAAATTCTGTCCTGGATATAAAGATAAGAGGCTATGGTACGTGGGAAAGTATCCTCCGTGAGCTACGTATTCCCATCCATCATACGCGGAAAGCACCAAGCCAAGACCATAACCGTAAGTCTGCCCTATAATGTCACTTTCCGATTTTTTGAAAGGGATAACTGGGATAAATGAGGCTGTTTTAGTCATCCATGACATGACATTCTAAAAAAAAATCTCAATGTATAATCCACCGGCGAGGATTTATTTTGCGGGCAACACAATATATTTTTTTTATTTGGATGGGTAATTTTTACCTGAGGAACAATTTGTTTTCCATCAACATTTCCTTTATTCAGATGGAACTGCAAATATCTAGCCATATCATTCATTGTAGCGTACAACCCACCAGCCGCTTTATTAACAACAACCCGTCTGTACGCATAAGTTTGAAAATTCACTTTTTTGTTAAAGACACCATGCAATGAGCATTTTTACATTCTTTGATAAGAATACTTTAAAAAGAGTTATTACTTGATCAGGTCAGTATTCATTGGGTGGCTGACATTGTCGATTACATAGTAGGGCTGTCCTCTGAAGGGCATATTTGAGAAGTCGTCTGACTTACTTATCAGCGCAGAGTTTTGCATTCCAATTTCTTCCAAAAAATTATTAATCTGTAAGTTTACGACAGATTGATTTTAGCAACAACTTTCCTCGACTGCTCTACATTACTAATTTTTTCATAAGCTAATTCCTATATGTATGTATAATGATTACCAATTCCGTATAGCTTTTATTTGTGAGGATACCGATTAATTCTCCAGCAACCACGTACATTTGATTATTGTACTGGAATTGGGTACGTATTCCACACATCTCTTCTGCATACCTTTGCCGACTTCAAAAGTTTAAGGTGGAAAAAGAATATCACAATTAGAAATAGATCGTAATAGTAGCCAAATGTTAATGAACAGCAACTATAAATATAATAGACTGTTGATTCGTGCATACTAAACAATTTCTGATGTTGTAGAAAATGGCTCCGACAGAAGTTGCAAGTTATCATTCAAGATGCATGTGCGATGTGACAGTAAATCACGAAAAGTAGCATACTCTGAACGAAATCTAAATAGTGAGGTCATATTTATGTATTAGGAAATGTGGAAATGGCGAAGTCACCTTGCACTTATGCACAAAAACTAATTTTGCAGAAGACCATATAATATTAGATATACCTGTCAATAAGTGTAAAATTTGCCGAAGGTATCAATTTCCTTATTGGCGTATCCACCACCGATTCTCCCATTTCGGGAAATAATTCATTGAGAACTTTTATGATCACTGTAGCCGTAAAACTCTAAAAAAAATTACAAATTCATTGAACTTCTCAAATAAGCACATAGTTAAAAAGCCATTAATTATGTTGAAGTAATAGAAATTACCTTTGTAACTGAGCCAATGAGAAATTGTGTTTGGTTACCATTTGCAATGCCCTTTGCATGGTCTGCGAAGCCATAGCCGGTGGAGTAAAGAGTTGTACCATTATCCTTAACAATGGTTAATCCCATGCTAGAAATGTTACTGTATGGCAAGTATACGTTGGTCACAAAATCGTCAATTTCCTGTTGTATTTCCAGATCAATACTTCGTTGACCCAGGGAAATTTGCAAAAAGCAAATTCCTAAAATAAATCCCAAATTGTGGGATTTATGAAATAATTGAGCCATATTCAATTCTTTCAAATTGAATGTTTAATGGTGGGTTCAATAAGGGTCAAATCTTTAATTTCTTTGTACTTCGAAATGTAGATCTATCTCAATCAACTTCAGCCTCAACTTTAACTGCAACTGCGTTTTTGAGTTTTTAATACAACCCAACGTTTTTTCGTACATTTTAATTTGACATCTGGATATAGCTTGATTTATTAGGGACCACTGGTCCAGTATGCATTTTATAAAAATGACTATCAGTCTGCTACTACAACCACAGTATCATGATGATATTAAGTTAAGTAATTTAGGCACAACTGCTTTTAATTTTCCTTCTTCTGGTCAAGGAAGAAACCAATTTACTTTTGATATTTAAAAAATTCAAAGCTAACGTATTCTGCTGTTATCTTTGTTCTTATCCAGTAAAACATAAGAATGGGGTGTTAATTATGTTAAAGCTTTGATGCTACATTTATACTTCGTTTCCTTGCAGTACTTGTCAGGGCAGTATTTATAATTCAATCAAATTAATTACTACTGGTTAGCCAGAGCAGCGTTCCATGGCGGTGCACAAAAACAACCATACCAAACCAAACCATGATTGTATTGTGATACCAGGCAGTGCAGTGGTGTTAGCTGCCGGATTACATAACACGATAAATTTATTGACGTCTGGTAAAATCTTTGTTATAAATATAAATACGGAATGTTACATGAAATGAAACACGAACACACAGAATCATGAAGCATTGCTACACACGAAATAAAAAAGCAAACAGGAATTCCAGAATTCTTTTTTAAATACAAAATACAGCAGCACTTTTACAAATGACAGTTTTAATTTAGCTCCGAGGTAGATCTAGTATGATGATGAATAGTATTAAAATTCCATATAAAAAAGCAAGTCAACATTTGTCTCTCCACCTGACGCAGTACGTAAAATAAAAATAGGAAAATATCCTTATATTTAATATCACAATTTTAATTGATATTTTAGGTATACATATTCCTGAATATTTTATGCATGTTTTAAGGATCGAAAATAAACAGTTTAAGCGTAAAACGTTATGTATTTGATTTTAGAGTTAGGTTCAATAACAAATGAATGGTTCACCAATAATATCCAGTCCTAGCATAACTGTAAACACAACAATGCACTCATTTACGTCCTTAACAATACAAGCGTCAGCATCGCTAACAATCTATCTATTTCTTTCATAAGATGCATGACAAAACATACCGGAATCGAACATCAATCAAAAAATTGAATAATTAGAAATGCATTTTGTACATCAACTTTTGGACCAAAAAAAATCTTTCTAAACAAAGATATATATAATGCAAGGATATACACTACATAGGTATTTAGTTGGATTGGAGGAATACCTTAATATCCTATGTACTTAGGTTACTAATCGAAATATGGAGTGTGCACTGTGTACAATGAGGAATTAATGTTTACAAATTTACACACATATTCCACGCTCGTACCAAAATAATTTTAAAGACCACAACAAGAAACTTCCAAGTAAGCCTTGAAAGCGTATGTACTAACTGTAAAAAATGCATGAATAATGGTAATGCCTAAATCTCTAATTACATCAGCGCTCCATTTGGTCAGTAAAATTGTCCAATGTGTGGCTATTATAATCATCTAGCAAAATAAAGTTAACTATGGGCCACAAACATAGTTTTCCGGTTATCGTTGACAATTTTCATCTGGATGTGAGATAAATTGAATGATTAATGATTCGCTCCTTAATGTAACCACAAAGCTGATTCTAGCTTCACTATAGTCAGTTTTTTTCTTGGTAAACTTGACACCATTCTCAATTACGTTATTTCCCCTGAAAAAGTTCAATGTTTGTCCAAATACAACAAACTTGCAGGTCAGTAGACTTCTCTATGCATGTTAGAACAAAGCGGTACAGTAGTATCCCTAATGACTCAATTTATTCGGTGATAAATCATGAGCTTATAAATAAAGTAAGTAGGTAATCTCATCAATTTCTTAACGCTACCTTTTTTGTTTGTACTTCATTTTTTTCTCGCATTTTAGACATGGACATAGAGGTACTAAATGTACCTCAACTTGTGCCAGCAACTTGACCTTGCAATATCCGTATATGTCCTGGGAAGGCGTGAAAGAAAGTGAAATATTTATTGACATTTATAGTGCATGCCAATATACTAGTCGAGTCTTACACACAAAAGGATAAAGAATGCATGGATTTAACTTTTTTTCTAAATATTCTTTTATTTAATAGCCCATCTCACCTACGCAAAATAATAAGGCAGTCCTGCATAATCTTCATCATTATCAGTGAAAAAAAAATTAAAACATGTTTACCACTTCTTGTTATTTATTATGCAAAACATTGTACATGGACAATTAAAATGGACAATTGACACAATAAAAACTTAGCTCAGTGCTTATATTTATGGATAAAGTCTTTTATACAAAGGGAGTAATAATTAATGAAGAACCATAAAAAACTGGGTTGATTGTGTTTTGAGAATTCGGTCACCAATATAATAATCATAATCGTCATCCCAAAACGTTTTTTGATATTGTTTTAGTCTTACTTTTTTGACATTTTACTTCAGTCATCAATTGGGCTGATGCTTACATGCGTACATATTGAATAAACCCGCTGTAATAGCGATCATAACGACGAAGCTGAAACAATGCTACAAATGAAAGTGTTGAACATTGTTGC
>JAQFZH010002960.1:0-14971 GCA_034695485.1 Entomobrya nivalis | reverse complement strand
ATGAGATTCAGCAACTCTTTGTTTTAAATTGACTCAAGTGGATGAAGTACAATAAGTAATAGTTTAAAGCTTTTTATACATTATAAGCATTATGTTTTAGTAAATCTAAAAAAATACTATAAAACTTTTAAAACATAAACGGTTTTAAAATGTATTAAAATTCTTTTGTATCTGTCGACATAGCTTATTTCCTTCCACTGGGATTTTTTACTGGGCATGGCATTAAAATTAATTTAGTTTCTCGGAAGTCTGTTATGGTTAGAAAAACCATATCTTTCATTATGGTGAGATGAAAAATGGCAAATAATATGCTATAATTTATTGAAGTAAAGCAGGAAGTGTGGCAAATATGCTTTATAAAAGAGATATCATTCTGACCCGTCGGCACAAATCTGAAAAGTACATTGTCTGTGTACTCATGATGTTTTTGTGGAGAAATAAAAAGTACTTTACATGTTTTACCTCTTATTATTACATTTACTTGTACATGCGTGTATATTTTAGTTATCTTTTTCAGTGAATGGTGCCTGGCAGTAGGTTTTGTGTTTTTACTCTATAACAATCAGCTCATCCATCCTAAGTCAGTCTGACATTTACTTGCAAGTACGCAAGTACTTTAATACGCTATATGGTTGTAAGCCACACTACTGAACTTTTTTCTCTTTTTTCTCCTGACTTGACTACTGACTCCAATCCAACTTTTAGTTTTCAAAAACAACTTTAAAACATTGAAAATGAAGAGAGCAGAACACATACACACGCATACCACTACCATACAAGGTAGTGAAAGTGAAAGTATTAACGAGAAACTGGAATTTCTCGGAGGAGTACTACCATCACTACTACCGCAACTACTTACTAGTATTTTACCAAGAAAAAAAGTTTGTACCAGGGGAAGAGAAAGGAGAAAGGGGATATGTATACCAAATAAAGGATGAAGGTTTTTTTGCGAAGGAAGAAAAAGTGGTAAAATAAGGGAATTATGTTTAGCTCTCTGGGATATTTACCTGGAGCTGACTACTCATATCTACTACTTATTCGCTTACTGATACTACCACCACCAGCAGCACCTTCACCTCATCACCTCAGACGAAGCAATCAGCAGAGCAGACAAATAGCGCATGCATTTATTATTACATTTATGCACGGTTGCATAATCATTAAAACTTTTCTTCTAAAAAATAACGTAGGAAGACGATCCCTATATATTATTCATTCTTTAATAACTCCACGGGGTTGTTCAGTTATTCAGACTAAATAGTGCAGGAGTACAAATTTCTTTGCTTTTATTTTTTCCTTGCTTAGGTGTACAGAACAATACACAATTCCTGCAGAGAAGGTGTATGGGAAGTATGGACCCTGCACAATCATCTACACAAGTGCAGAAAACTATATAAGGCACAGCATTTTGTTTAGAAATATTTCATCTCAAAAATTAACTACTATTTATTGCCGTATTCCTAGTGCCTCATTGAACTCATTGTTACTGGCTGAGCAATCAAAAAATGAGCACAAGTGGTAGATTTAGCCCCATTTACAAGGATTAAGTCCACAATTGAATCAAACAAAACAAACAACTGACAAATGAAAGATGTAGGGGCGCGGATTTAAACTTAGTAAGTGGCATGTGTTTGGTGTCTCGCTTGAATAATTGCACACATGCCCGTTAAATTGCCATGAATCCTATTTTCTCATTGGACATTGGGAGAGCCCTCGAACAGTTGTTTGCAAGTGAAAAGTTTAAGCCAAGCACTAATACATATTGAGCCTTCATTTGGCTACATTCATACAGCAAATTAGATTAATGATCCAGGTTGAAATTGAAGGAGCACACATGTATCCAATCCAGAGAACCGCTCAAGGGATTCCACAGTCCGCCCGAATGATTGTGACTGCGAGAAGGACACAATGCACGGGAAATGGAAAGAATGGACACCATCGTAAAACCATCACATGACATCGTGAAATTGAGGAATTATGTAGTCTCAGAGTAGATTGATTGTCTCTTCACCGCACTGCGTGTTAAACTCAACTAGAGATTTATCTTTTATTGTCAATTCGTTTTTCATGTTTGCTATCGCCATATGGCTATTACTCCACTTATTTGCCATATATAACTCCTTTCTAAAACAAAAAAACATGCAGTAATTATAATAATAACTGGTTCTATATAGTCCATTACTGTTGACGATGATGATTGACAACGATTATAATGATGATTGTTTGTAATTTCCCTGGAGCTAAAGGCCAGTATGTAAAACCAAGTTATATGTATCATTATTCTCTTCTTCTTTCTCCCCTCCAAATCCTCTCTCGCTGTTGTATTTGGTGTCTTTAGAAAAATCGAGTTGATAAATCCGCTGGCTTTTCTTTTACTTTTATGGCTCACTACTCTTGTTTTCCGTTTTGTTTAGTCATAATTGTCATGGGTGCACCCTAAGGAGACATTTTCTGGTGGAGAGGCATACTCATGATCACTATGATCGTGAGCACGAGAGCAGCTCTTATTTTCTTATTTCCTTGGACAAATAGTCGACAGTACATATACACGGAGAAACGTAGAATTGTGTGTAATTGGATCTATGCAAATTATTACCATGGCATGGCAGGATAGCATGTAGAAGGTAGGAATACACTCCGTGGGAATTATATAGGCAAGAGGAGTGGAATGCGAATGTAGAGAAATGAACACGTTTTATGAACAATCTTTCTTAACTATACTCTTACTTTTAAATAGAAAATACGACTCTTTACTCAAATATACATGCATACCTAATTGTAATGATAATAATGGTAATATCAGTTTTTGCTGATGGCTGGTTTTGTGGTAGTAGTGAAGGTGGTGGTGTGTGCCTGTGTGTAGGTGGAGGAGGATTAGTAAGGAATCCCCAAGGCATCAAAGAAGCAAAGCTTGTTCAACTGAAGTAGTTCAGTTGAGAGGAAATAATGACTTTTACAGACACCATCACTACCATTAGCACAATACCGCTATCCTCGTCGTCAATTTCATAGGCAACACATTCTCCAGCCTTTTCAACTTTGGTTACCTTACACACTCTGAAGTGAAAGGAAAGTCTTTATTCAGCTTAATGTATTGTGTGATGCTAGTGATCTCTTCGAAAAATTATTGTTAAACAATGTTGTTAATGTTCTTGCAAAATTTTCAAAGAATTTCGGTGAATATTCATAAGTAATGCTTTGTGTGTATATGCTTTCTACAAAAGTAAATTTCTTACGTGCAAACTATCGCCACTATACAAAGCACTAAACGACAAGTTGTTCATTATTTGATAAGAGTGCTTCTTGGGAGAATACAAAACGAAGTATTTATCTACAGCTTATTTTCGAATATTGTTGCTTAATTTCCCACTATTTTAAAATAGTTTAAGGAGTGGATATGCTCACATTTCGCTTTTACTATATACTTGCCAACGTATATGCTTAATGTTACTTAGGAAATCCTTTTTTTGCGTGTTTACTTAATATATAATTTTTTAATGAATTATTTTATGGTTATCGGCATAAAAATAATGTTGCTGTTGCCGTGAATACACGGTTAACTTTATTAAGTTACCAAAGGAAAGTTTATAAGGATGTCATGTCTGTATCGTTTCCCTATATAATAATACTTTTTTATAGCAACTCAATTAGAATGATTCTCGCCTAGAATTGTTGTAGTTAGAACACCTTTATGTCACCCTTCATTAAGACATTCTATCTGGAATCATTTTTATGTCAGAATAATCGTTAAATATTTGCTTGCCAATATTTTGTGTCGCTTTCTTGAAACGGCGTTTTACTTTTTACCTTTTTTGCCTTTATTGTGTCCATAAAATCATGACAATTATTCCTATTCTTCACCAATGAAGGTACGACATTTGAACACGAGATGAAAGATAACTTTTGTTCTGAAATTTTAAAGGTATTCATCATTTTGAAGTTATTCCTACCTGTAAAATGTTTTTGAAGTATAAAACTGGAAGACAATGATACCCTGCCCACTCCAATGCATTCGTAAAGTGGGTAGATATAGATAAATCACATCGGAAATGCATATTTTAGGGATAATATCGTCATATATATAGCAGTGTAGTAAATGATTCGGAAGGATCCTTTTGACTGTTAGTACAGAAAATTTAACACCGTCAGTTACTGGAGTAATAAATGATTAAATAAATTGTGGGATTGGAGGAAATGGGCAAATAAAATAGGATGCATGCTCAACTGAAACTATCCCATAATTTTTTACTGTATAAAATAAAAAGATAGTAACTCAACTTCACACAGCTGACATTTTGCTCGTCACTATCATTATTGTCAACTGCATTTTGGCGACTGTCGGTGAATAAAAATTTGGGACTGAGAGAGTAATGCCGTCTTCATTTAAGTACAAAGGAATGGAAAAATCGGCCACGGTGAGAAAGAGCAATTCAATAACCATTTCTTTCTTCCTCAAATCTTTCTGAATGTAAGGAAGCATTAGGGAAACAAGATGAACAGGAGGAGAGGCCCGTAATAGTATCATTTTTTTATCATCATCAGTTCCGAACGTCTGTGAATGTGGTGGCGAGGCGTTGATAAGAACAATCGTATAGTGTACATATTCATACACTTTTGTTAGAAATTTATAACTGAGAGATACGTGCATATAAATGCCTGATGCTTTCGCTGTCTCTATTCTTTGCTCACAGGATACGGGAAAAGTGAGATGATCGTTTTTTATTGGGTTCATAAAAATGGGATTTAGATTTAAGTTTCTTTCTCTATTCTGAAAAAAAGGAAGTGAAATAGTATTTTGTGTTGCAGCTCACTGCGTAAAAGGAAGTGAGCAGCGCAATTTTTATTTTCTTGGTAATATCAAATAAAACTAGGGTGTAGGCAAGTGTATATAGTTAAACGACTTTGTTTATTCAACCAGGGAAGGTTTTCTTGAAGTTCAGAAGACAATTTAAAACATTAGCAATAGCTCATCTAATGAATCTCTACAATTTTTTTCTCTGAATGTGTTTATTTTTACTTTTCCCATTTCTGTTGTGTTAACACTAACAGGCAATAATAAGAATTTTGAAAAGTAGCTTTATTTTTTTTAGACTATTATGCTTTGTGAAAAGAAGCAAGCTTGATTTCACCATGCAATTTATACAGCAGTTATCTAAATGGTGACGAGTGGAATTCTCTGAAAAGTTTTCAAATGAGAAGGTATGTTTTTTCCTCTGAAAATAAGCAAGGCTTTCCTAAGAACGAGATAAGTTGTGTAATGAAGTGATAAAGAGCTTTATAAAAAAATGCAGGATTCTCATTTTTACTTCTTTTGCTTCATTCGGAAAAAAATCTATTCATCAGAGCATCACACTTTTTGCTAGTGGCATTCCTAGAAAGAATGGCAAAAAAGAGTTCATTTTTGTAATGGAAAAAAGTACTTTTTAGACAAACTACTTTTAATGATGGTTATAATGATGTGGTTTTTATAGCGTCAAAAGATGATGGTGATGATCACACACATGTTTCCCTCCCCTATTTCAGAAGAAAAACTTAATGAGGCGAATGAGATGAAGAGAATACTAAACAATTTGTTTCTTTTTTATGTTTTATCCTATTTCGTGTATCATGATCACAAGAATCAAGATAAAATGGGATGATTATAACATAATCATTTCAGTTGAACAATGGTGATTAAAGGACAAAAATTGTCTACATTTTTTTGAATGCGAATGAATGCAAAGTGAATTAATGCTCTATTTTGTTCGTGTCAAATCTCTTACGGTGGTTAACTCTATTTGCAGTTTGCAACTAATATAAATCCTTTATCAACTATAAGCCTTCATATTCTGCTTCCCACACACACTATCATTAATAACCTGTTGGAAAACTTTGCATATATAATGTCTATGTAAACTTTTCGCATGTCTCTTCAACTTAAAAATTATTATTTACTTGTTTATCTACAGAAGTAAAACGGACGTCGTGCTATGAATGTATTATTGTGTACATAAAACTTATTATTTCTTTCTTTATATTTACCTTTTTTGTAAACATATTTATATATGCATATAGTGTTTGTGAAGTTAATCCGGGATTATATTTTACAAAAGCTGACCGCGACAGCCAAACAACAAAATAACTCAACGTCAGCATCTGATGGCTTAGCTTAGCAGCAAAATATGATGGATTGTTACAGTAAATATGACCACCACAAAGTAAGCCAACACCAACCGAATCTCTCAGCGCAGCGTAAGGAACAAAGTCATGTCAAAAAGCTTCTTATTTTCTTCATACATACATACCTTACAGCGTCACTCCATTCCAATGTCCAGTAAATCCTTTATCATCATCCTTTATATCTAATCGCTTCAAATATTGTAGTTATACAAAGAGCAAATATGTATGTGTAAGAGTAACTTAAAAGAAAACGCCTAAAAGAAAATGAACTCTGCATTACCCCTAAAAAAATCTTTCGCACTTTAATATTTTCCCTTCTCACGAAAAACCAGCCCATTCCCTCCTCCTCCTCACTAATATTTTCAGAGATGGTTGTGTTGGTTGTAATGAGTTGCTGAATAGACAGAAACGAAGGGCGTGAAACAATCTGTTCCATTGAATGCAATTTTTCTCGACTCTACTGGAGTGAGATGATGAAATATGATGAAAATGGTGATGATATTATGCCTCCACTAAACCACCTTGCTCACTTTCATTTTTTCTCTCTTATCATCATCATAATCATCAGAACATAGTTTTCCTTTTTGGCTAGTGGAAGTGATACGACCTGCAATCAGAATCTTGGTAGGTGGTAGTCCTTTTTGTTGTTTCTTTAGCATTTGAAGACATAATGGGTTCCAAGCTTAGATGAGAGCTTTTTCTGTTTGTATTTGAAATAAGAATAAACTATGTTCCCTTATTACTTTCACTTCAATGACGATTGTATTCATTACTCTTGAAGGTACTATAATTTTATTGTATTTTATCATATGCTTATGAACTCCTAACCATTATTGAAAATATCAATAAAATAAAATGACTTTCCATAACAACTTTCCAACTTGTACTACTTATTGGTATTGGTAGCTGATAGTAATTTGTCATTGTACTTTAACATGCGATAATTTTTAAGCACTGCCTATTACCTTTCACAATTAATTTGCAGTATTATATATGTTTTTGCAATCCTTATCACTCAGATTGACATACAATCTTGCTCGTGTTATTTTTTCAATGAAATGATGGCAAATTCCCATCAAACCGCATTCGCAATTTTTTTTCTTACTTATTATTGAGACTAGGAGGATCCACCATCGGCAGCTTTTTAGGTCTTCAAAGGTTGGTCTGCCATTACATATATATTATACACATATAAGTGAGATACAATGCTTCGCACGCAAGCTCACGTACCAAACGACCAAGGTAACACCGCTGTACTATTCTGCTTTGATGTTCACGACGAAAATATCTAGAGAAAAAAGGGTATAAAATCTAGAGGATAACAATTCTTGTATTTTCTCCAACTATTTTTGCTGCCCGAGTCTTGAGTTTGTCCCTGGGTGCTCTAAGAATCATGGTTGATCATCATAATCATTCTTGTCCTCAATCATCATCGCCATCATCATCAGCAAAGCAATAAGATTAGAAAGAAGGAGATCATTGAATACAAAAGATCAACAATACACGACGCCTCGCTCGAACAGATATACATACATACTAGTATATAGTGTAAAAACCTCAATGTACATAATGTTTATGTACATAAATAAATATTTTTCTTTTGTTGTCTTGCTGTTCACCGTGTTGCTGCTTGCCGTGTCACAATGTGTGCAGTAATCTTTTCACAAATATAATATATGATAGGGAAGTCCTTTTTGTTGACTTTGTTGCTTTCTTCGAGCAACCTCTGAATATTGTACTTAAAATAAATGTGGCGGAGAAAAAGAGAGATAGTTGCAGAAAAGCGCACTATTTCATTCTCATCCTGTCAAGAAACTAAGTAAGCCTCTGAACTCGGCTCTGCTGGTGTGGGAAGAAGGCAACATACTTTATGTAGTTAGTTCCCTCCTTTTGTGTGTTCTCAGTACACAGTTACAATAACTATGTATGCATAATTATTATTAATATGGTCATGTGCAAAAAAAATGGAACGAAATACTTCCTTCTTGTTTCTGTCACGAGAACAGTCTTTTAGCAACGTATTTTATTTGGCTTGGCGTCGTTCCTTGGACAGCTACATTTTTCAGTACATAAATCCTAGTTAAACTCTGTTCAAAAAAGTGTTGCAAGAAATGAAAACTGCCATAAATTCTATACGCCTCAATATTTTGGAAAACGGGTTTCGAATACATGTAGACGGCCTCAAAAACTTACGATTAGTCTTTAAAGTGTTGTGTACGCTAAAATTTTAAAAATCAACTCAAAACCAACATTTGGTTTCACCGTATTCGCGTATTGCCGTAAACTCATGCACGATTGAAAATCAGGATCGGCAGTCCGTTTTGAACAGAGTGTATCTGCTAAAAGTACTATGCGTTTTAGTCTTATTTTTTGAGTTTCAATGCTGAGGCCAATGGAGGACGTTGAAAAGACAAACAATCGCAAGAGATATAGAAGAAATGGGCTCAAAAAGGATGGTCACAAGGGGACTTAGAACAGCGATAGTTGAGTTTGATCTTGGATGTTCCCGTGCCTACATTATTCTGTTGTTTCTATCATATGTATTACCATGCACAAAGAATACCATTTCTACGCATTTTAGATCAAAATTGGCAATCAAGGAGGTTCTATTGGGAAATCAGTCTCTGGAATTGTGATACAGAAAATTATGAAGCCATTTTCTGCTTTTACGAAACTGCTTTTGTGTCCACTGATGTTAGGTTGTATTAGACTAAATTTTATTTTTGCTAAATAAAAGCAAAAGAGGACCACGGGTAGAAGCAATTCAGTGAAGTGGCGGTTGGCACTGGTGGTTTTGGTTGATTGGTAGTGATTCAGTCATAATATTTACTAC
Organism: Entomobrya nivalis; assembly: GCA_034695485.1. Taxonomy (NCBI): domain Eukaryota; kingdom Metazoa; phylum Arthropoda; class Collembola; order Entomobryomorpha; family Entomobryidae; genus Entomobrya; species Entomobrya nivalis. The sequence continues at coordinate 5,979 of JAQFZH010002960.1, read as the reverse complement.
AACATAAAAATGCTACATAGACGTAATGTACGTATCCTTGGGAGACCTCTTGCTGTGTGCGGTCGTCGCAAATTATGTGTGTGTACAAAGGAGTCCTGTCTTTTCTTCTGGCATACATATATATGGCCTTGTGCGAATCTAACTTGATCCCTTGCATCTTGCATGTTCATGTCGAATGGAATACGTAAACCCGGGAAAGTCCCAGGAAAGTCAGGATGAGTTTTTATAAGGATCAATCAACTCGGGTGTATTGAACAAGTATCTAAACGACAAAACTACTGTGCCAGCTGGCAAAAATATAGCATGAAATTCCGAATATTTTTTCGTAAATTGATCATAAACGAATATTTTAGTTCATTGAAATACGCTTTGATTTAGTATATAATACTACAAGAGAACTTAATGCTGTGTTACACTAAATTGTGAAAGCAAGAAAAGCAAAAATACTTATAGACAGATGATTGGATTATCTGTACATTTTTGTTAAGACCGCCGGAAAATGTAGAAACTGGTCTTATTTCATTGTCGGTTAAGAAACATGGATTTATTTCATTTGGGGATTTACGACTGTTCATATTCATTTCTCCAAGAACATAACCAAGTCTGAGTATTTACGTAAATACGCTGCTGGTTTACTTTTTTGTGGCTAAGTAATTTGTAAAACACTGATTTACTATGTTCCAAATTACTATTACCAAATGTTCCAAATTCAACAGTAAAAATATTTGCAGATGCAAGATATGGCTAAAAAGCAGACAAAAATGTTTCAAATGACTTGGATATTAAATGCATTGATTACATTACAGGGAATGAATCACAAATTTAGGAATTCCATTTAAGATGCCATTTAATTTTTAACTTAAGTTCACTTCACTAATCCAATTCATCATTTTGTTTTAAAAGTATTTTCAACTCAACAATTCTACAATAACCATAAAAGCAAACTCGTTTGAACGTATTCAAATTTCCAGCGGCAAACTCAACAGATAACCATCAAAGGAGCCAATCTTAAATGTTGACCTCGAAGCCTACTTTTAACTTAAATATTACAGTAAATAAAAATGATACAGAGTATGAACCAACAATCCTTGTAAACGTTTAAATTAATAAATTTTGTTAAGTAAACTCAGTTTACCTTTTGACATATTAATCGTGTAAAAATATTGCTTTTACTACCATTACAAATACCTAAAAACACAAAAAGAGCCTAAAATCAAAAACAATAGGTTCAAGTGCAAAGTACAGGAGTTTACACGTGCACCTTTCTTTGTGTGCGCTCGTTGTTTAGGCTACTTTTTACAATTTGCCATATAATTGTACATTTATTTCTTGAGTAAGTGGTAAGTGATGGGATTTTCTACGTGAGTGAGCTCCATTGAAAGTAACTAATTCTCATTCAAGGAGAAAGAGACAAAAGGCTTCGTTAATACATTTACTAAGCAAAATGTCATACCACACTTATCAGTTTATTGCATCACTTCAGTCACTTCCCGACTTCAAATAAACACGACTGGAACATATAAAGCAAACAAATGGGGGTAATGTACGCACTCACATTTTCTCTTCATATGTCTACTTCCACTTAAGTAAGTTCCACTGACATAAAAATGACATCATTACTATTCTCCGCATAGACGTAAATATATTTTTTTAAAGCCAGTCTGATATAGGATGAGAGTGCTTGAAGTGTATGAATTTAAGCAGATTCTTTCGACGAACAACAAATGAACATAATTCAAGTCAAGTGAATTTTGACAAGCAACAATCATAGTAATGGTAATAGTATTTCAAGGACTTCGTCATTAAGGTGATCATCGTCTTCATCATGAGCGATATTGGCCATGACAGTGCTTCTACTATCTACTTTAAAGGGATTTGCATCATTTTAGCACATATGTCTATGCAAATTGATACGCTATGCTTTCCTGGCCCTTAAACCTATAAATATCACAGTATCCTTGGTGACGAGAGTTCAATGATTATTTCGAGAAGAAAACAAACATGAAATTTTAGTGTTTCCCAAAAAAGGGTTTGGTTTAGCTGCTAATTTGGTTCGACCACAGGTGTTCTAGTAAATGTGAACATTGTTAAATATTGTCTTTTTTCATAGGTACTTATACTTATACTTTTCCCATTTATTCTCAGCCAAAACATTTCGTGAATAAGTTATTTTTTAAGGTAGAAACCTCCGTAAAACATTCAGGAATGTAGGGTAGGATCAAGTATTTTGAAGTCGCCATCACCACCCACCCCACAACTCTTCATTTTTAGACAGAACAGCGGAACACTCTCTCATTTGTTATCCTGTAGACATATTTTCTCTACCGATTTCCATCTCTCTACTTTACATTATGCAATATTTAATGTCATGTAAGGGAAGAACCTGTGAAAAGCCCAAGAGTCGTAAAGAGTGCATCTTAAGTTGCCCGTGTTTTTCTTTCCTTCTAATAGGATTTTTTCCAGATCCACGATAGCCTGCTGTTTTCGCTTATTTCACTACATACTACATACCACACAGACAAAGAATAACCACCGCTGCTGCTGCTTAGTTGATTTGGTTAGTTTGATGGTAGATATTAAGATGGATATGGAGATATGAATAAAAGAAAAAAACTCCAGAGAGATAAGGGAATCAGAAAGAGTTCTCCTTCGACTCCGTAATCCCAAATAAATACGTAGGCTAAATGGCAAAGCGTGATTATGTTTTAGTTGTGGTGGTGAGGACGGTGGCTGCCGTAGTAGTAATGGCAGTAATATATTTAAAATGGTTACATTAGATATTATTATATCGCAGTCGTTGTCGTCGTTCCCCGTAAACTTTTTAGTTTTGATGTTGTTTGGGCACCATAGGCATAATTAGCATGCTCCCAACGGAGAAACCAACGAGGAGCTCGAGAAAATTTTCATTTATGTTTGGTGATGCACTGTAGATACTACTTGTTTCTTAGGTTGTAGTAATATTTCCGGCATGGCTCAACTAGACAAGCAGGAAAGAGAAAGACACGACTAAACACCATTTCTCAGCAGCAACAAAAAAAGAAACAATAAATTCTAACACGAAGATTCCCAAAAGCTATGGAAATACACATAGACTCTTCTCACTAAACTTTCTATTTTCCGCCACGACTCTCCTCCTACATCCTACTCACTCAGCGTCTCACTTTTTGAATATAACTTGTGTAGTTTCCTTAGAGACAAGTAAAGCATTCGTGAAAATGTATCCTTACCGTCAGTATCATCATTTCGATATAACCAAGACTTCTTGAAAAGAGAAAACAAAATAAAAAGAATGTTGATTGGAATTCTGTATTTTACTGGGGTGGAGCGAGTCACAGAGCTCAAAAATAATACCACATAGTTCACTTTCCAATTCGTATTAATTTTCTTATCTGCTTTAACTTCAACCTGTGAATTTTGTCATATATAATGTATATGTAAGACTTTTTACACATGATTTTGTTTTATACACACATATCCAGATCTCAATCTAGTTGTAGTTTTTTATGTATCTTTTCTCGACAAATGTAAAGACTGTTTATTTCACCTTGAGTAATCTCTAGAGTTGTTTTTCGCTTCCAGTTTTATGACGAGCTTAAACTAAATGTAATATTGGACCTAGACCTTTCGCACTTGTCTTTTTTCTCTCATTCTCTTTATATCACAACTTGGTCGAAGTCATTGGACAACAACGGATAGGCTTCACACTATTCTCTTTTCATTTGTCTTTGTGTTTTGGCCTTTTATATAATATGCCTTGCCTTGCATTCTCACAGTGTTGTGAAAGTCGTCACTAAGTTGAGACGAGGATAAAGGAAAGTGTAATGCCATCTGAGGATACCACTTAGTAAATATCCTCTTTTACTTTTAGCTATTCTGTTACATTTTTCTTTCTTGTAAAACAAAAAGCGGAAATAGAGGAACACTAGAGATCAGACATATCATCTGTATCAATACTACCACTATAACCACCATCAATGCATCTTAACTAAACGAGCACACACAAAATAGTTATCCTCTCAACTTTCTCCTTTTTGAGTCCGCACACTCATTACGCGACCGAGAATGATGGTTTCAGGCTAATCAATCCTGTTTGGCAAGTTTGCCATTCAATTCCCACAGTCTAGTTATCTCATTCTTCGTCATCTGCCCCCACAGCGACAACCACAACTGGATCGAAAACTAGTCGTGGTTATGATTTTTACGCAATGCTTCTTCTTTATACTTTCCCCCAAACTAAATGTAATGTCAAACCAGAACATTGTAGATGCTACAAGTATCGTAGTATCAATGTGGAGAATTTCAATGATGCTTGTGAATTTCATACATTGTTAAAAGTTATTTTTGTCCGGAAATTCTATGAAAAATACGTCTAGTTTATGATGCTGAATAAGATAGAAATTATCATTTTCCCGAATGCGCATGTGTATTGGGATCACCATTATGCTGAAAAAACTAGCGTTCGTGGTGTCTTACAAAATTAGCTTCCAACTTCGGGGGCAAATGGCGCAAGGGATGACGGACGTACAAACTTGCGGACAGTAGGATTGGATACAGTCGAAAGTTGCAAAACCAACATATGTCAGATGGTCTCTTCGAGTATCTAGGAAACACAAATTCATAAACGCTAACCAAATAGAGAACAATGCAACATGATTACATAACTGGAGCTTTTTATTGCGATTTTACAAGGCAAATTTTGTGCACAAGTAAATGTAAACAGGGTACCATTTTGAGCGATGTGAGGACGAAACAAATTTTGTGAGTTTACCTACTGATTGTGGAAATATTGAAAAATGGACGTGCTTTACATACATAATGTACAGGAATTGAAAGTTTTACTCTCGCTTTTACTCGCTGTCAAGAAGAAATAAATTGACTCCATGCTTGCGAATGTCAGCACTTTCTCCTTTCACTTCCTGCAGCTTACTTACTTAACTGCTTACTCTTTTATCATACTACGCCGTAAGGTGAGGTGATTTAATGTGATAGGAGCTGATGATATATAAGCATTTTTATGACGGGGATGTGTAGTGACGATGAAGATGAAGGAATGTATCGCTGAACGAGAAGTGAAGAAATGAAAAGGTGGCGCAAGTACTTTATGGTTTGACGGTAGAAAATAAGAAGCAGTCGAAGAGAGGACACTCAAAAAAGTGATAACGCTTTTGACATTTTCATCATCATCGTTATCATTTTTTTCAATAACCACTTACGTCACCAAACTTTATATTCTCGTAGTTGCAGCAAGAAAGGAAGTCTCTTCTAACTCGTTTCGCTCTGGTGATAGCATTTTTCTATCTCGCAGGTGACAACTCGTTCTGAGTATATCCCCACTTGTTCCACAATGTTGGCTTTTGTAAGAAAAGTGTAATCATCTTTCACAATACATGTATTGTTGTTCGCATAGCAGCTAATATATATTATACTCCATGAACGAAACAGTCCTTTAAAAACATGCTAGAATCCAAACCTTGTTATTACATGCAGTAGAGTATAGTATATTGTGCTTATTCTCAATCAGTGATGGATACCGGGTGTAATCTTATGCGTATCGAGTAAAATAATTTTAATGCCAGTTTCCGCCTAGTTGAGTTTATGTATGATTTCATTACAAGTGGCTATGCTATGCCAATGTAAGCCATCATGTCTATTGAAAAATGGTCGCATTATATTCAAGCTACGCATCAAGGCAATTGCAAACTCAAATTCATCCTTCATGAACTTTGGTTATGATTTACATGAAGGCCCTGTTTTTGTTCCATATTTGTATGTACAATATGTGTCGGAGTTTGGTTAGGCTAGTTTTAGTTAACTTCTGTATAAAATATCTACTTTTATACTTTCTGTCATTTTTCTCTTGTAAATTAGTATACATACATTTGTGTATCTCTTTGCCCCGGTTTTGCGTGTGTGCATTACCGTGCGTGGTTTATGGTGTGTATATTATTTTGTCCGTTGGGACTTTTCTTGTAAAGCGGT
>JAQFZH010002959.1:0-14981 GCA_034695485.1 Entomobrya nivalis | reverse complement strand
TTGACCGCGAGCTCGGTTCCTTCTCTAAAAAATAAGAAGAACAAAAGTAAAATTAATTAGTTAGATTCATTAACTGATAAGAACAATTTTTTTTAAATTAATTGAATGGTTGAAAGTACAAAGCAGCAGAGTGTGCTAAAAAGATAAGTTTAAAAATTACCTCTGGAGCAGGCTCCTTGGGAAGATTATTTATGGAGACCCTTGGCAAAGTACGGAGAAGGGCGAGAGCCCAGTCAGAACCACTTTTTAATGACATTTTAAATTTAAATGAGACTTCGGGATAATTAACTAAAAAATGCACTAGTTTTTTTTACGTGGCTTTTGGTTTGGTTTGTTTACTTTTTGTGCAATGCAATCAGCAATGCACGCAAAATGGTAGAAAAAATAATATACACGCGTACATTCATTCATATGCAAGATGCAAGTAAGATTATATTTTATTTTTCTCGTCAGAGTCAAGTCAGATGACTGCTTTACTTTATACCCACTTCAAAATATACACGGCACCCCAAAATCTCCAGCTAATGCTTTTACACAGTCCACATGAGAGTGCCGGTCTGGATCGCGGGAAAAGGGGAGTTTGAATTATTTTTCGACGGCAGTCGTTTTCCTTTTTTTTCTTCTCTTCACAGACACAAAAGACAAGTTGGGTGGATATGTACAGAGAAACTGTTTACTTTGCATCGCATTCGCATTCCTTATCGTAATTAACTAAAACTTGTCTTATCATTTTGCTACAGTTAACTAACTCACATTTAACAGTGTTATCAGTAATTTGAACGTAATTAACTTCTCTATCTTTCAGAAATTATCATTACCAAATTATCTTTGTGATTTTGTTTACTATCTCTACCAGTCTCTTTTGTCACATTTTTTTAACTGTTTATAAAAAATTATATTTCTAGTTTAAAGTCACAATTAAAACTTAATCGTCATTTTTAAGTCAAAAGTTTGATCTAAATATGGAGATCAATGACACGAATCTTCAAGCTCTGGGAGCCTACTTGCAGCAGACTTTGAGTCCCGATCCAAATGTCAGAAAACCGGGTAAGCAAAAAATTAAAGATAATCAATTCTTCATTTTAAATTTGAAAATTAGCTAATTATTTAATTAATGTATTTACATTTAATTGTCTATATTTTTTCTACAGCTGAGAAGTACTTGGAGTCTGTGGAGGTCAACAAAAATTATCCCTTGCTCCTCCTCAGCTTGGTGGACAATGCCAACGTGGATTTAACTATTCGGATTGCTGGCTCCATCGTCTTCAAAAATTATGTCAAGAGAAACTGGAAAATTGTAAGTTTAATTAATACTATAATTAGTTAATGCTTTCTACCTCATAAATAAATAATTATCTAATTACAATTAACTTTTATTATTATTTTCGTTTAGATTGACGACATCAACAAAATCGACCCAGTGGACCGCCAAGCAGTCAAGTCGACCATCGTCAACCTAATGCTCAAGTCCCCTCCCAACATTCAAAAGCAGTTAAGTGACGCCGTCTCCGTTATCGGCCGCGAAGACTTCCCAAAACTCTGGCCCGACCTATTAAAAGAGCTCGTGGAGAAATTCGCCTGTGATGACTTCCACGTCATTAACGGTCTCCTTATCACTGCGCACTCCCTCTTCAAACGGTATCGTCACGAGCTGAAGTCGGATGACCTCTGGCGGGAGATCAAGTTCGTTTTGGATAATTTCGCGGCGCCATTTACTGCCCTTTTCATTGTAAGTCCCCTAAGAACACCCCCCCCCTCCTCTCCTCCAATTAAACTACATAATTATTAAGATAATTAGTTAATTATTTTATTTTTCTTGTAGAAATTGACAGACATGGCAAACCAGCACGCCAACAATCGTGACGCCATCAAGGTCATCTACAGCTCACTTCTCCTGGTCTCCAAAATATTTAACTCTTTGAACGCCCAAGACATCCCCGAGTACTTTGAAGATAACATGGCTGTTTGGATGACCAACTTTCACAAACTACTCGTCACCGATAACCCCCTCCTTCACACTGGTGACGATGAGGAGGCTGGCTTATTGGAACAGATAAGAAGTCAGATCTGCGATAACATTGGAATGTACGCCCAAAAGTACGACGAAGAGTTTCAGGAAATGCTGCCTCAGTTTGTGACCGCAGTTTGGGGACTCCTCACCTCAACAGGGATGCAGTCTAAATACGATTTGGTAAATAATTTAAAAAAAAAATGCTTATCAATTCAAGATAACCTTAATTATAATTTTTTTTCTCTATTTATTTTTTAAAGCTGGTGAGCAATGCCATCCAGTTCCTGGCTTTAGTGGCGGAGAAACAGCAACACAAGCAGTTGTTTGAGGATCCTACCACCTTGAGTGGCATTTGTCAAAAGGTTATCATTCCCAATATGGAATTCCGAGAGTCGGACGAGGAGCTCTTTGAAGATAACCCAGAGGAGTACATTCGCAGGGACATTGAAGGCTCGGATATCGACACAAGGCGAAGGGCGGCCTGTGACTTTGTCAAAAGTCTTTCTCGCTATTTTGAACCTCAAATTACCCAAGTTTTTGGTCAATACATTACGGTAAAAAATAATTAAAAGTTAATTAATTATTTTAATTGACCATTTAGTTTATTTGGTGGCATTTTAAATATTTTTTAGGGAATGTTGGCGACGTACAGCAGCAGCCCCGCCCAAAACTGGAAGAATAAAGATGCGGCGACCTACCTCGTCACCTCCTTATCCGCCAAAGGTCAAACCCAAAAGAGTGGGGTCACCCAAACCAATCAGCTGGTGAATGTGGTCGAGTTCTACAATTCTCACATTTTGCCAGACCTTCAGGCTCCAAATGTGAATGAGCTGCCGGTTCTCAAAGCGGATGCGATTAAATATTTGATGATCTTTCGAAATCAGCTTCCCCACTTTGTGGTGAAGGAGGCGTTTCCTCATCTGGTTCGCTTTTTGAGGGCGGAGAGTGCGGTGGTGCATACCTACGCGGCTAACTGTATTGATAAGGTGTTAATTATGAGGAACACGGATAACACGGCGTTGGTCAAGAGTGGGGATATTAGTGGGTTGGGGCAGGAGTTGATTGCCAGCTTGTTTGGGGTGTTTGAGAGGCCGCAGTCGAAGGAGAATGAATATGTGATGAAAGGTAAAAAAAAGTTAATTGTAGTTAGTTAATTATAATTAGTTAATTATTTTTTTGGGGAAAAAAATTAAATTGAGTTTTTTTTGTTGTTTTTTTTTTTAGCGCTGATGAGATCTCTATCAACTTTGCAAGAAGCTGTTATCCCGTTGATGCCCCATGTGTTGCCCAAGCTTGTCGAGATTTTAATGATGGTGGCCCGCAATCCGAGCAAACCGCACTTTAATCATTATCTCTTCGAAAGCTTGAGTTTGTGCATTAGGATAATGTGTGGGAAGAGTGCTCAGTTTGTGGCGCAGTTTGAGCAAAGCTTGTTTCCAATTATTCAGGGGATTTTACAGCAGGATGTAGTCGGTAAGCTTAAACTCTTTAAATAAATCTAATTTGACAATTAAAGTTAACTACATTACTAATTATTATTTTTAAATTGCAGAGTTTATTCCATACATGTTCCAAATCCTCTCCCTGCTTCTGGACTTCCACCAGAACTCCATTCCGGATCCGTACATGACCTTGTTCCCTTGTTTGTTGGTGCCTGTTCTGTGGGAGCGACCTGCGAATATTCATCCTCTCGTCCAACTGTTGCAGGCGTACATTAGCAAAGGACCTCAGCAGGTGGCGGCGAGTGACAAAATTGTAAGTTGGATTATTATAGATTTAAAAAAAATAAGTAAATTTTTAAATGTTTTTTTTTCTTAATTAAATTTGGTTACCAGAATGCGCTGCTTGGAGTGTTCCAAAAGCTGATCGCCTCCAAGACCAACGACCATGAAGGCTTCTACTTGGTTCAAAGTCTGATTGAGAATATGCCGGTGGAAATAATGCAGCAGTTTCTGAAGCCCATTTACCTCCTCCTCTTCCAACGAATCACGAGCTCCAAGACCACAAAATTTGTGAAGTGTCTACTGGTCTACTTTAGTGTATTCATCAATAAATATGGACCTCAAGCATTTATCTCGGTGATTGACAGCATCGAGCCCAAGTTCATGACGAAGGTTCTAGACAGGCTGTTTATTGCGGAGGTGCAGAAGGTGAGCGGGAATATTGAGAGGAAGATTTGCGCTGTTGGGATAACAAAGCTTTTGTGCGAGGCTCCGGAGGTGATGTTGAATGGCGAGTATTGCGTTTATTGGGGACCTCTGCTCACAGCGCTTGTCAAGCTGTTTGAGTTGCCGGAGGATGATAGTGTGCCGGAGGATGAGCACTTTGTGGAAATTGAGGACACGCCGGGTTATCAAACGGCTTATTCCAGGTTGAACTTTGCGGGGAAACCGGAAGTGGATCCTTTGAAGAGTAAGTAGTTAAGTTAAAAGTTAATTGTTTAATTATATTTAAAGGGGGATTTAATTAATTAGGTATTTTTTAAATATTTTTTTAGATGCGGTTCCTAATGCGAAGATTTACTTGGCTCAAAGTTTGGGAAAGTTGAGTACCGCCGCTCCCGGGAAATTAATTCCGTTGACGAGCAGCACTCCGCCGGAAGTACAGCAGTTTTTGGCCAAGTATCTCAACGAAGCGAATGTCCAACTTATTTAAATGGAAACCATTAATTAATATAAAATATGTAATAGACTGATAATGATAATTATAATGAATGATGAATACCCAACCCAGTTTACACTAATATATTTTTAAGAATGAAGAGAAAAAAAAAATAATGAAGTTTTTTTTTGTAAAAATTACAATTAAAAAAAATAGTTTACTGTCAAGTTTTAATGGATGGAGATATTAAAAAAATTGTGATTTGAGAAAATGTGAAGTAATTACCTAAACAAGCATGTTTAAAAAATGAATGAAAAAAAAAATTGTCTGATGAATCGTGTGAAAATATGAACAAGTTTAATAAAAAATAAAATAAGCTGTGCTTTAAAAAAAATCCGTGAATTTTTAAATTTTCAGTTTGCTTATTTAGCATTTTTTTATTTTTTTCAGCAAATCAGCTTATCTTTCCAAACAGTCAATTAAATTTTTTATTAACAAAGTAAGAAGAACGAAGAAGAGCGAAATAATTAATATAAATAGTGATCTAAATCAATTGCAAATTTTGCATTTACATTTTTTTTAACCGTTGTCGTCATCACTTAATTTAGTTAATACACTAATTATCCAAATAAATATGACCCACTCTCTCTTTGTAATTTTTTATAACAATTTTAAACTCAAATTCGGATCTATACTCAATTCGGTGGTGACGATAGCTTTCACTTCGCAGCTGGTCTAAAGTGGCGTCCATACTTCTAATTGGTTCAAACGTGTCAATCTTGATATCAGCTGGATAAAGATCATCCCCTTCATAAAAAAAAAATTATAAAATCAGTCAATCAATCAATATCTCAAAATTTAAAAAAAAACTAATAATTAACTAAAATAGTTAATAATTAATTACCAGGAAATACAGAAAGATAGCCATCCTTCGCCCTAATATACGCAGGACACCACCGTTCAATCCCCAAACTCAATCGTATCCTCATAAGCTGATTGATCCTTTTGAGGTTCGCCCCCCGAAGTCTCGTTAGCTCGTATATCTGCGGGGTTATCATTTTCGATTTGCGGTCTTCACAGTCTTTGAGCACTTGGTCAGCAGTCAGCCACTACAAAAAAACACCACCAATTAAAAAAAAAATATTTAAAAATTAATTCCACTAACTTTAATTCGTAATTAAAACTTTAATTAATTAATTTATATTTTTACCGATGCCGACTCCACCTCCTGCGGACAAGTATACATTGGATAACACCGAGGCACCTCCACCATATAAAAAATTGTATCGTATCTCTGCATCCCAAAACAGTTGGGCGTCAACCAGTCATTCCACTCGACCAACGCATTCACATCCGGTAAACACACGAGCTCCTCACACATCTTCATAAACATCTTGGGCTCCTTCCTTATCTTCTCCTGCCACTCTTTCAAATCCCTCCCATCCTCAAATCCCACCACACTTGATTGATAACCCTGACCAATTTTCGACTTGCTTCCTAACCCTTTCCCAAATCCCTCCTTTTCTGAAAACTTGCAGAGGAGGATACCAGTCTCCTCAAATGTCTCCCTTATCGCTGTAATCCTCAAACTGACACTTTTGGGCATCTTCTTATCAAAGTCAATATCCTTGCTTATCGGTTCCTGATAAATTTCTGGAGTTCCTCCACTCTCATTAATAAAGCTTATCCCCTCCCCAATATCGCAGCCGGTTCCTAGTCCAAATTTTTCAATCCAGGTGACATCCCCATCGGCTGCACAGACGTTGCCTCCAGGAAAACAGAGGATGTTGGAAAAGGAACCACTTGTCTTGGATCTCTGGGTGACTAGAAATTGGGGCTTATCACTGGAACCTTCCTCTGAAGGTCCTCCTCCTCCTCCTGGTGCCACCAACATTATGGAGGCAGCTTCCCTCCATGGTCGACCTGCTGTGACCTTCCGGGCGTAAGGAGCGTTTTGAGCTGCGGTCACCAAGCCATGCGCAATGTTGTACCGCATTCGTAAAATCCTGTCCAGTTTTACCATTTTAATTGCTCTGTCTCTCTGTAAATTATTTAGATTAAATATACATTTTACTAAACCAATCCACAACTTCATTTTAAATACACCATCATTTAAAAATTTGTAAAACTTACTTTTAAATCGCTGTTAATTAATATTTTTTGTTAATTATTAACTAATTCTCTTTTACTAAAGACGTCACCACTTTTAAAGCTTATTATTTTAATGTAGTTCTCAATTAACTTATCTTTTTCACTAACCATTGCAGCTTTGCAATTAAAAAAAATACTACGAGCTATTTCCGGTCTATGTTTCTCCAACTTTATCACCAAAAAAAGAAAGAAAACAGCTGATCTCTCCTTCACACTCTTTTGCTGGTGTGTATTCTGCCTTGCCCCTCACCCGTGCATTTTTCACACAGGCATCCGAAAAATATAAAAGCGTTGTTGTCTTCGTTGAAAAATGCTAAATGCACTTTAATTTATGAGTATTGAGTGTATACACTTTAAAATGTATTGATTATCACACCATTTAACTTAATAATTATCTTCTTTGCATTAAAATTTAAATGCATCTGGATCACCAACCACAGCTATCCTCTTCACTCAAGTAATAAGAATAAATATGAAATACATTTTTAGTTTAAAAATAACTAATCTAATTAAGTAGAGTGTGGAGGCTGGAGTCTAACTGACGACTTAAAGTATTGCTCAATTAGCCAATTAATTAGATTGATTTTGTATTGGTAAATGAACAGATCAGATCAAGCATGGCACACAGATGACCTTGAAGACGACGACAGAGAGGATGACGTTGACTTGACTAGCTTGGCTGACTGGCTCACTGACTCACTCGCAAAGTTGAGAAAGGCTAATGGATTGGATGATTAGGTGACCGTGTTTGGTTTTTTGGGGGGTGGGGCATTATGAGATAACATGATGGGATAAGGTGCTCCATTTTCTTTCACCAAAAAACGTTTCCATTAAAAATTACAGTGATGAGTGATGATGATGCTGATTGTATAATTTACAGTTAAAATTAACTACATTATGGCCCTAATTTAAATGTCCACTTTCATCTGACCTAATTTTTGCTCCACCAAACAAACCAATCAAAACGGATTGACAACTTGCCTGGAGCTGAGAGATAGCCGTGACGAGTGAAGTGAAGTCAGCTGCTGAAGATTGCTTCATGACATTACTTGGATTGGATGGCATGGGCATTATACCCATACACACGTTGGCTTTGACAAGTAAATATTTTGTGTTCATTTTGACTAGTTTTTTCTTTTAAAATGTTATTCCGAAATATTTTAAATGCTCTGCCAGCTTATCAATGTGGGATAAGATACTTGTCATGTTCTGTGATACGACCATCACCATCACCAGTACAACTGCCTTATAAAGAAGAAAAAGTTAAAGTTTTGGACTGTGACGTAAATTTGTTGGAAACTTTGGGAAATGAAGGGAACGCTGTGCCAATTTTTTATTTACCTGGAGTGTTCGGTAAAAAACAATTAACTTAAGAGGTTTAATTAAATGACCAGTTAAATTTAATTTGGACGAGGGAGGATTAAAAATGACTATTTGTTTATTTATTTTTCCGCAGGCTCAATCGAAATGGACTTCAAGCCAATCATCCCGCAGCTCAACCTCCAAAAATATAAGTGGATAAGCTGGGATCCCCCAGGTCACGGGAGGAGCATTCCCCCAAAACGGCCCTTCGGTTCGGGACCACATGATGCTGTCTATCAATATGATGTCAAGTACGTAAAGGAGCTAATGAACGTAATTTAAAAAAATAACCATTACAATTAAACCATCAACAATTAAAAAATGCACAATTAATACATAAAAGCAATTAAATATTTTATAGATGATGGGTTATCCAAAGTACACCTTGTTAGCTTGGAGCGGGGCTGCAATTACAGCCATAACGATTTGCGCCGACCAACCGGAAAGGGTGTCGGGACTGATAACCTGGGGCGCTTTTGGATATGCGTCAATGGAAATGGTACCAAGAGTGGAAAGTACGCCAGTTTAATTACACATTTAACTAATTAATAATTAAAACTTAAATGATAATGTTCTAAAGTTAATTATGTTTTTTGGGGATAGTTATGAAGAAAGCAGGCATATCCGGAATTCCCGAACCCCGAAAATCCCAGCTGTTAAGCATGTACGGAGAGGCCTACCTTCTGGAAATGTGGAACGGCTGGTGTGACGAAGCGGTCCGGATGTCCTCATCGTCATTCTTCAGAAAAGATGGGGGATCTTATCAAAAGGTTATCTCCAGTGTGGAGTGTCCTTCTCTCGTAATTCATGGAACGAAGGACTCCCTAGTTCACATTGAGATGGCCCACCATTTAAATAAAAGTTTAACTAATTCTCAATTAAAGATAATTGAGAAGGGCACTCATAACTTGCATTTGAGGAGTACTAAGGAATTTGTTGAGTGCGTTGAGAAATTTGTTGATAAAACTGCGAAATAAAAGTGGGGCAATAAATTAAAATAAATATTTTCAGAACAATTAAAACTTGAAGTGGTAATTAAAATTTCTTCAAGAATTTACGCAAATTTTTAATTGGGTTCTCGTCAGAGAATCGTCGCCACATTCCATCGCATATCAATTTTATGGAAAACAAGTGGAAACGCAAGGCAGCATCGTAAAATCGCTGCATTGCTGCTGCTGTTCAGTTTTCATTTTTAAGGGGCTGTCCACTGTTGACATGGAAGGTTTATTATTATTTTTAATTAAAAGACCCCATCCCCACCTTCCTTTATTCTTTAAATAAGTTTGTGTAATACTGAACCCACCCACCTACCATTCTAAAAAAATGTGTACGTGATTTATGAATGACCCCTTAAGAAAAATAGTCAAATATTTATGCTAATTAGGAGAAGATCAGTCAAATTTGACTCAAGCGAAGCGAAGAAAAAAACTGGAAAGAGAAGAAAAACTGAGCGATGTAGAGTTTTCCTCCAGCCAATCAAAAGATTGCAATACTTTTTTTTTGCGTTGAATGCGAGTTGCAGTCGCAGTGCACTTTGATTGCTTGTTTGCCTTTTGACTTGCCTGTCAACCGGGCAAAGTGGCAGGAAAAAAAGGGGAAAACTTTTCATTTGACTCCCGACCACCGACTGGAGAAGGACAAACCAGTGGACAGAATTTAGTTGCTGAGCTTTGAGCTCCTGAGTAGATTTTTTTTTAAATAAAGTTGCATTTAAAATTTAACTGTTGGTTATTTTTTTTGATTAGGTAAGTGTTTAAAATTAATTTGGCATGATAAGAGTTAAATGGAGGAATTTGTTATTTTTAATTGGTGATTTAATTATTGTTTAATTTTTGTGGTTTAATTATTTTTTTACAGGCCAGGTCACCAGAAAATGGAGGGAACGAAAAGAGGAGAAATGGAGAGGAGATGGAGGGAACCGGAAGTGGTAGATTTGGAGGAGGAGGACACGATGGAGGAAGACCTCACCATTTTGTTCGAGAAGCTTGACGATGACGTCAAAATTGTGAAGGAAATTAGAACGATTGACTCCTCCGATGATGAAGATGAAGTTATGGTTTTGGAGGTGTTGGGGATTCCCGGAGGGGAACGTGACACAAGTGTGGACAGTGAAGTGGAGGGGATTCCTCCAAGCAGTGAAAGTGAGTTAAGTGGTTGTGATGGAGTAGAAGAGGACGTAGGGAAAATGAAGAGACCTTTTAGTCAAGTGGCGGCGGCGGTGGCAGTGGTGACTTCATCGTCGGCATCCAGAGTAGTCGATTCAGAGGAGATTCTGGAGGAGGGAGGTGCCCCCGCCCCCGAAGCTTTAATTAGTTTTAATGAAGTGAGTTTTTTTAATTTTTAATTATGATTTTAAAAAAAATAATGCTTATCACTATCATCTATGAAAAATATTTTAATTTGGGCTTAATTTCTTTATAGGTGGACTGGCCTCCACTCGAGCCCTTCTCTGAAGAGTGTTCGTCCCCCAGCTCTCCAAGATCGATACCCGAAAGCCAAGTGGAGAATGACGAGGATGAGCAAGGGACCTTGGCCAAGACAATGGATTTGGAGCGAAATAAGGTGAAAATTATTAATTAGCTATTAAGCTTTAAAATAAAAATATTATTTTAACATTTAACTAATTATTCATTTTTTAATAAAATAGATTGATGAAGAAATAGAGACCGGAAGTGATGGTGCCACCGCACTGCAGGACGAAGTTAAGTCGACTGATGAGAAGGGGCATTCTGAGATAGATAACCTGAAGGAGAAGGAGGAAACTAATGAGTTGGTGCCACCCAAAGTGGTCGACTTGGAAAGGGAAAATCTGTGTTCCTGGGACACCGAGGAAGCTGTCTCCTCATTTTGTTCAGCCTTCCTTCAAGCATTTGAAGACCTCCAGCGAGAAGAAGAGGAAGAGAAGGAAGCCAAGAAGAAGGCAAAATTGAAGCAGAAGGAGGATCAGAAGAAAGCTCGGGAAAGGCTCCTTCAAAATCTGGAGGAGAATGGGAGGAAAAGGACTAGATTGGGGACTAGGGCCGCCCAAGTTCCAGAACGACCCCCGCCACCTCCACCTCCTCCACTCAAAAGAGCCCCAATTGCTAAACGACCAGCCAAAATGGAAAGAAAGCGGAAAGTCTGTGAGGGTGCCACCTCCACCACCTTAATGGATTTTGTTAGACCACCTCCCTTGAGCCCACGACCCTCTTGTTCGAAAAAGTCTGTCCAGCGGGTGTCTCCATCTTATCGAATGGATAAAGAGATGGGTTGGGTGAATGGGGATCGATGGGAAGTTTGGAGGATCCTAGACGCCAGACTCGAGAAAAATTCTAGGGGTCAGCAGATAATCAAGTATATGGTTAGGTGGAAGGGTTGGGATAAGTAAGTAGATCAAATTTTATTTTATTAAAATTAATTAGTTAATTAATGTTTTTTAAATTATTAGTTTTTAATTGTTTGTATTTTTTTCACAGAAGCAATGATGCATGGGTGAAATTGAAGGATCTTTATGCCGAGAAAAAAATGGGACGCTTTTGGTGCAATATTTTGAGGAAGGTCAAGGTCAAGAATGGGCATATTGAAAAGCCTGTGAGATTGGGACAACCTAAGAACCGGGCATACTTTTATTAAGTTTGTTTAATTGTTAATTAATTATTTTTTAAATGGTAGTGAAAGCATTTGGTGCTCTAAAAATGGAATGTAAATAATTATATATATTTTCTGTAAAATGTAGATTTTTTAATTAAGTGACATTTTTCATTTTGGATTTTTTTTCATTAATTTTTTCTAGTTAATTACAATTAACTACCTGTTTTTAAAACTTGTAATTTAAAAAAAATCTTAAATGTGACAATAATTTTTTAAAGCCATTCAAATTTCTTCTATGTTTACTTGTTTATTTTTCTAATTTCGTAAATTAATCCAAATTAAATTAATTTCAAAATGAACAATTATTTGATTTTCTTTCCCTTTCCACTATTTTCCTGTACATTTCCACTTAATGGCTCATTAAACTTCTTTAGTTCCTTGGGATCCTTAAATGTAAAGCTTTCGACGTGACTCTTGACAAAATGTTTCCGGAATTTGTTTGGAATAAAACTGTATAAAAATAAAAATTAATTAATTACCTCAATTTAAAATATATATTTTTTTCTAATTTAATTAAGTTAACTAATTAAACTCACTAATCAATCAAGCAAACGAATGGAATCATTCCAGGACAATAAATGTATTCATATTCCCTTCGCATCCCATCCACACATTTAATAGCCACTTGTTCCGGTGTCATAAATTTCTGAAAGGCTCCAGGTAACATTCCCTTGTTATCTTCATCCAAAGATAAGCTCTTGATAAGCGGTGTTTGCACAAAATAGGGATAAACTGTGGAACAGTGCACTCCATCCATTTGGAATAGACCCAACTCAGCCTTCAAAGCTTCGGTGTATCCATTCACTGCAAATTTGGAGGAGAAATAGGGCAACGCGTGGGTAACGGCTTTGAGACCACCCATTGAACAAATGTTGATGATGCGCCCATGGTTTTTGGCTACCATTTCCGGAAGAAGTTCTCGGAGAATCCAGAGATGACTGAAGAGGTTCACTTGAAACGTTTTCTCGATTTGGTCGTTGGTCAGTTGGAGGAAATTTCCTTGGGGGGCGATCCCAGCGTTATTGAAAACGATTGTTATGGGACCCACTTCATTTTTAACCTTTAAAAATACAAATAAAAAATGAAAATTAATCAACTATTTTTTTAATTATTATTTATTAAAAAAAAAAATTATGTATTTTTTCCTAATTTTTAATTGCCAATTTGTTTACAAATTTTTAATTATTTTTTTACTAATTTTTAATTGATTTTTTTACTAATTCTTAATCATTTTTGATACGATTTTTATTTACCTTTTTACAGCAAGCCTCAATATTTTCCCTTGTTGAAATATCCACTTGATAAGGAAAAACCTGCAGCCCCGATCCCACTCCCCCAACTGCCTTCAATTCCCCCGCTAACTTCTTCAAGTCATTTAGGTTTAAGTCCCAAAGTACCAATTTAATATTGCTCCCACTCTTCACAAGATGCCTACAAATTTCCTTCCCAATCCCCCCAGCTGCCCCAGTGACAAGAATGACTTCTCCATCGATGGACTTCATGGATGGCGGAACAAACTGCCTGTAAAGGGCTTCAATATACCAGTAAAGTATTTGGGAAAGGCCCATTACAAAGCCTAATATTTTGGATAGAATTTCTTGACCCCCCATTTTAAATTTTTATTTTAAATTAATTATTACTAAAAAAATTAAGTCAATGAGCTTGAATCCAAATTAAGAGAATACTTGCTTATTTAATACTGAAATGTGGGTTGGGATGTTGATTTGATGATGAACTTATTCTACATGTAAGCCAGAGTGATCTTATCAGATTACTTTACTGATAAGCCATTTCAATTTTTTTAATGGTATGATCACCAGTCATCATGGTCATGGTTCAATATTCAACATTTTGGTTTTGAACTTTGAGCAAAATATGAATGACACAGAGGACAACAACAAGTGAAGTGTTTTCATTTTCATGTGATGGTATTTAGTTAATATAATTATTTTTCAATAAGCAGAGCAGCAGAGCAGAGATGTGAAAATGTTTTGAGATGACAAGAATATTATTTTTTGGTACTCGTGATCATCATAACAAGCTGAGCTTTGCTTTCAGCTCCATAATAAAACGTGATCCACTTGTTTTGGTTCGATTGTGAAATTTGTGAAAATATTTTATCTTAAATATGTCAATTATTTTGAACAAAAAAAATTAACACCTGTAATTAAGTCAATTGGTTTATTATTTAAACAAGAAAATCTGATCAGATTAAAGTTAATTAAGAAACAATATTGCCAAATTTCAAATCCAATTTAATATTTTTTTTAAATATCAATAAATTTTTAATCCAAATTAAATTAAATTTTAACCAGTTGCATTAATCTTCGACTTTGATGTAAATGCAGACTCAAAAGGTAAATCAAATTTCTTCTGCTCTTCAGCGTCCTTAAATGAAAACATGCGTATTTGGGAGAGCATAATTGCCTTTCTCAGTTTATTTGGCGCAAAGCTAAAAAAGAAAAGAAAAATATAAATTAATAATTTAATTTGTTAACTAAATGGGATTTACAATTTAAATTAAGTTATTATTGAAATAAATAAATGGCGTTTAAATTAATTAAATAAATAGCGTTTAAATTAATTAAATAAATGGCCTTTAAATTAAATTAAATTAAATAAATAAATGGCCTTTAAATTAAATTAAATTAAATAAATAAATGGCCTTTAAATTAAATTAAATAAATAAATGGCGTTTAAATTTAATTAATTATAATTTTTGAGCTTACTATTCCGCAAAAATAACCCATGAGAAAATTTTAGGTAAATAAATATACTCATATTCCTTCCGCATCCCATCCACCATTTCCCTTGCAACTTTTCTCGGATCCAGAAATTTTCGGACAATCGGTAAAATTACCTTATTTTCATCCAAGGTTAAAGAACGGAGTAGTGGTGTTTGCACGAAATATGGATAAACTGTAGTGCAGTGAACTCCATCATGACCAAATAAAGCTAACTCAGCTTTTAAAGCTTCAGTGTAGCCATTCACTGCAAATTTGGAGGCGAAATAGGGAAGGGCATGGCTTACAGCTTTAAGGCCACCTAGTGAACAAGTGTTTATTATTCTACCGTGGTTTCGTGCTACCATTTCTGGGAGAAATTGGCGAAGGATCCAAAGATGACTGAGGAGATTGACTGAAATGGTGTTTTCGATTTGGGAGGGTGGCGTTTGGAGGAAATTTGTGAAGGTGGCGACGCCAGCGTTGTTGAAAAGGATTGTTAC
>JAQFZH010002958.1:0-14981 GCA_034695485.1 Entomobrya nivalis | reverse complement strand
GGAGCCAAAAGGCATTGGCGTTAGGGACAGCGATATTGTGGTGCCGAAACCCGGGAGGGTGAAAGTCCCAATTAGTGAAAATTTAAAATTGTAATTGTCAAAAAATTAAAGTCTTTATTTTTATCTATCCAAATTCATGGATAAAATGGCGGACCAAGGAGCCAGTACAAGTGGTGTGAGGAAGAGCGGGCGCTCCAACAAAGGGAATCCTCCTGTGCGGTTGGGTTTCAATGATGGTGATGAGAAGACGAAGAAGAAGGCGTCTTCACCAAAGTCCACTACCTCCAAAGCAAGTTCAGCAGGAAGACGAAGCCAGGCGGAAGCTGACATGGATGCAAGGATGGTGCAGTTGGCGGAACAAAACTCTGAAAAGCTGAAGGAGTTGGACGTTACCAAAGCCAACATCAAGCTCACCAATTTGCAATTCTATTCACCTTATATGTTTGAGATTTGTTCAGCAATTTTTTTAATTTAGTGACATATAGCTCATAAAATATTCACCGAATAGAACTTTTACTTAACTTTTATTTTAGTGCAAATTTTTTTGCGTAACACGACGAAGATTTGACGTATATGAAGAAATCTTCGTTTAAATTGAATCCTTTACAGATTCTCATAACAATCCACTCACTTTTGTGTAGTGTTACGCAATTTTTATTTTGTTCAGACATAATTGCCATTTTGTCTGTTACCTATTCATTTAGTGCCTTTCTCATAAATTTTCATGATGAATTATTTGTTTGTCTTAAGTCGTGTATTAGTACGCTGTGCTGCTATTTTTTGAGGTTTTGTAATATAATATGGATTTAAATTTCGTAAAACATAAAATTTAAAATTGCTAACTTTATTTATTTATTTTTGTCATGTATTAAACGAAGAATAGTTGTTTCGTAAAAAATGAAACACAATTTCAACCCAACATTACAATTGAAGTAATCACAAAAAATAAATTGGTAGTTTTAATATAAATTACATATTTCATCTGATAAAAATTTATAAATTGCTTACACAACCAATTTTTAATGTATAAAAGGACAATTATATTTTAAGCAATGCTTCACAAGAAATAACATTTTACATAAGTTATATTCATATCAACCCAGTGAAGTAAGAAAGTTGGGATCCCCTTATACTAAAGGTTCCGCTACCAAGAACATTGTATTTTACTGGCATAGTGCAAACATATCCAAACGTTAAATATCTTCAGAATACATTTCCAAAAATTCTTTTTATTAAGCTTTTAAACTTTAACTTTTGCTCCTAATACACAGTCAAATTCACAAAATAATTGCAATGATTAGTAAGCGTTTTTATCGAATATGCCGTCCTGCACTTGCTTTATGCAACTTTGTTGGCGCTGCTCCGTTTCAACTAGATGAACAAACACACTTAATTACAGTACTAGACGCCAAAACTGTTTCGAAAATGAAAATAAATTATAACCTGGCAGTGCTTTGGTTTGTATTTTCAGTGCCACTACTATTTAAGTACTATCACGAGAAAAACTTTGAAAAATTAAATATAACTTTGTTTTACTGGACATTGGGTTCGGCAGGGGTCGTGTCTTTATCGATATATCGTTGGTTTTACAAGGATTTCTGTCGTACCTTCAACGACTGGCTTGTATTTTCCAAAGGTAAGTTTTTTTCATTTAAAAATAAAAATGTCGCCCTAAAATACGCTAATTATTATAATTTCTTATTCGAAAGGTCAATATATGCCCTTCTTTGATCCTGAGAATGACATCCTTAACAAGTTGCTTGAAGCTTTGATGGTTTCAATTGCTGTTTCTATTCTGGGGCTAGTTGGATTCATTATGCTTGTTTGCATATATGATCCTCGTAGTTTATTCTTTTTCGGAGCTTTAATACCGGATAGTATTTACACCTATTTTCCATATGGATTTCTAGTGACATGTTACCACGTATACGTTTTGTTAATAATCGCTTTAAATTCCGTTGTTACCTTAGGGCTATTTTTATTTTATATGTGTTATTTCACCATAATTCTAACAAACGAACTAAGAATAGAACGTCCTAAATATCGCACACTAGATTCTCTAAGAAAACCTCATAATTTAAGACATGCTTACAGAGCATTTCAATTACTTAATTATCATGATATGGGTTACATAGGTCCATTTTGGTTAGCTATTCATGCTGCTTTTCAAATCATTCCGGTGTTTTGCAATTTCAATTTGATACGATACTGGAATTAATTACAACCACTGAGCAAGGCCGTGCTTTTAATGGGAATACCATGTACGATTGGTGTGTATACTATAGTTTTACAGTTTGGCAAATATTTATTTATTAGAGGTAATAAAATTTTAGGGTCGTGGAAACGGAGGAATGATTGGGGTAGTAGTTTCGAAAACAAAGTAATGAAACGATTTACAAGGTCATGTAGACCCTGTTTGATGAGGTGTGGTAATCACTTTGTTATGGCGAGAATGACACAATTTGTGTACATCAACGGTGTAATGAGGTTAACATTTAAAACTTTACTAATGGCTAAAAAACATAAGTAATTATTAGTTATTATAAGCTTTGAAAAGGCATCAATACTAAGTATTTGTAAATAATTTTTTCTTAAAAATACTGCAAAATAATACTTACTCTACTTTCAAATTTGTGTTTTATATTAGAATATGTATACTTTATTCTTGGAATTCTTCCAACTGTATGCACTAATTTCGTTAGTTTAAAAAATGCAAAACGTGAATAGCGCCGAGAAGAGTTTATTGGTGCGACTTTGGAATTTTCAAGAAAATGTAAAGTTATTAATTCAACACACAATATATAAACTTTGAATATACACTTCTGTTATCATCCTAGTCTAATCGACACATTAAATTAATTGATGCAATGCATTTAAGTTTGATTTTATCAGTGCGCTTGAACAGTAGTTCAAATTAAAGTATTAGTATTTTGGACAATTATTTTTCTTTGCCTTTGTGTGAGATTATGTGTTACAAATATTCTTGTGCACATGCCAAATGCCATAATCAGTTGTACTTAAATTCACTCTACTACTCCTTTACTGTGTATTTCCAGATAATTAATCGTGAGGAAACCAAGCCGAAGTGTTGGTTTTGCTATACCGGCCGACGAAGTTATGCCAATAGGGGGCAAACTGGCGTGGTATTTTTAAGGCGGCGGCTATGATATGCCACCAGGACAACCCTGCGTGGTGTTTCTATGGCGACTAGCTGTAGGATGCCAAAAGGGAACACTCGAGTGGAAACATTTGGTGACGGAAAGATGGCATCGGAGCAGTCATGCCTGTCGTACATACGGAGGCTAGTGGAGGGATGCTACCAGATTACCCCCCACCTCGAGTTTAAATACCGGCTCGCAAGATTATTCCGCCAAGACAAGCCTGCGTGGTGTTCGTACGACGTCCGGGGGAGGGATACAGTCAAAAACCCTGCGTGGTGTTGTTATGGCGGCTGTCGGAGGAATGCCACCATGAATACCCTTCATGGTGTTGTTATGGCGGCTGTCGGAGGGATTCCACCAAGAATACCCTGCGTGGTCTTATTATGGCGGCTGTTGGAGGGTATAATGCCAACAAGACTGCCTGGCGTGGTGTTTTTACAGCTGTCGGCGGTGACATTAGAATCCTTTACGAAGTGTCGTGTGGTAAGTTGCCACCAGGACAACACTGCGTGGTGTTTGTACGGAGGCTAGCGGTAGGCTCATTCCAACTCAACACTACCAGAAATTCTCAGGGCAACTGGCAATGTTATGCGACCAGGGCAACACCCTGTGGTGTTGTTACAGAGGCTGGCTAAATAAAGCCACCAGGACAACCCAGCGTGGTGTTATTATGGGCCATGGCGGTTGTCAGAGGATTGCGTTCGAAACGACCCTGCGGGGTGTTTTACGGTGGTTAGGAATGAGATGCCACCAGGGAACACTTTGTGGCCTGGCAACATTGGCTGGCGGTATGACGCCATCAGGCCAACTCTGAAAGGTGTTCCTACAGGATCAAGCGATTTGCTACCACCATGTAAATCCTACCTTGCGTTCCCCCTGCGGCGGCTAATGACGTTATACCACCAGCGCCATGTGAAGGGATGTCAGCAGGACAACCAACCGTGGTGTTCCTATTGTGGCTGGCGATGAGATTGCTCCAGAACTGCCCTGCGTGGTTATATTATGGCGGCTCTTCTAGGGTTAGTGCCAGGGCAAACCTGCGTGGGGTCAACCAAATTTAATCGTTACACAACGAGTTCTTATTCATATGTTTTTTTATCGACCCTACCAAAGTAAGCAACCAAACAGAAATAAACTAGGCCAGTAATTTAAGCCAATATGTGTTTTTCATATTTCTTTTCAAACGAAATGTATGTTTTTATGCTCTAAAGTGTACGATAAATTTAACAAAGAAAATTTATGGATTGCTCGATTTCACTATTTTCTTAGTATTTCATCGATTTTCCTTACAACACATAGTTTGGTTATTTATTAATGTAGCCATTAGATAGGAGCATATTACAATGTGACAATTTTCAAATAACAAACTTATTGATTTATATTTGGGACTAAGCTCAAATATTTCGAATATGAATAACCTTTCCTACATAACTCGAAACAGTTTGTAATGGGTCTCATTCTGATTTGCCTCAGAGTGACTGAAATATTAACCAATGCGAAAATTAAAGAAGGAGACTTTTTCAAGCAAAAGATTTAAATACAGATGTAAGTGTAATAAATGCTAAGTAGGCTTTTTTGCCTAATATCTAAGAATATTTTAGTCTAATTTGGTGGGCCAACTTTATGAGGTGAACATTTTTCATATAACTCATTCGGAAAATACGAACTTACGTAAACTTTATCCACCGACTTATGTATAATCCAACGAAATATTCAATACGTATTATATAGTTTACGAGAGAGCGATATGCTGGTTTAATCGTGTATATGGAAAATCCAAAACGGTCACCATTTATCACTCTTCTAAAATCTATGTATAGTCGGAAGTGGGGTACAGCTTACACGTGAATAAATTTAGCAAAATATTTTATCATTAAAAATATATTATAATTTTCTCAGAAAACAATCAGGTTACATCTAAAAGACTTGAAGAACTTATCTAAGCAAAGATTATGATAAATATCTAAGAATTGTAAAACAAGAAATGTTACCCAAAAAGTAGGTTTCCTGATTGTTATAAAATATTTAGGGCGTTGATTTGAGCCATAATAGAAGCCCTTACTTTCGCAAACATGCTCATAGCTTGATAAGGTTTACATGTATTTATGTATCTATAAAATTAACTATAAGTTGGTTATTGATTTTTCTGTTATCTATGCATGTTGACATGTCTACAAACTTGTTGTTTTCGGAAAGAGGATTATACCGTGAGTAATAGTAATAAAATAATACCTTTGAACGAAATCAAATTCTTTAAAAATTATGTATATACAAGAAGTTAATAATTCATTTAACAATTCCAATTCTATGACGCATATCTTCAAGCGTTTTCATCGCGAATGTTTTATTATGGGTTTGAAATAGTTTAGCTCTTGAAGCTATTTGTTTGAAAACTATATTCGTTGACCATATTTGAAAATCATTCTCAGAAAATAGTTTCTGTATTTCTTTCTAGAGCTGAAATTTCAGGCTACATTAAAATCAAACCTGGGCTATTTTTTATTTAGAGCATCTGAAACCCTAACAAATACAAATGCCTATAATAACATTGCAACACAACATAAAAACCATCGTCAGTCATTCGTGTTCAGCAACTATCGACTTGTAATTACAATTTCCCGATTGTCGTGCTAAATTCATGCTAAATTAGAGAATACATCAGCAATTTTGACATTTATAAACCATAAAACGTCAGGGTAACAAAATTATTTAGAGCCAGTAAAATCGATAACCCCTCAGAGCAAGAACGTTCGCGAAGACAAAACAACTCACAAGAATCGTTGTTCTAAATTTTTCAAACTAAATATTTTGTTTGTCAGTGACCTACATTCGTCCGTTCCCAAAAATGTTTCCAAAAAGAAATAGCAAGATGTTATTATTCACTGAGAAAACTGATTTACTCATAAAACTTTTTAAATGTAGTGGTATTGTTCCCATGCTACCATTCAAATGGGACGACGAACAAAAACAACTCAATAGTTTTGTTACACTAAAACATCGTTGCTATTTGTTTACAGCCTTAACATTGCCAATATTGATTCCACAAGCAATTTTACAAAAGTCAAATTCCCTCTTGAGTACCGTCCAAACTTGGGTTACTTTAGCAGCAATGCTAACATTCAATCTACACATTCATACTTGCCATCGAAAGGCTACTGATATTGTTCAATACGTCAACGGAATATTGAGCTTCACCAGACGAAATTCTGCCAACACTAAAAAATCTTTAAAGGACATATCAATTTTGGAAGGACTTAGTCTGCTGCTAATTTACGGGCTTATATTTACCGCAATAGCATTTCCACTTGGATTCTTGTATGGTTTGCATTGGAGGAATCCTTGTAAATCTTCACTTATTGGATACGGGCTACTAGGCAGTTGTTCCCATGGTAACAGAGGAAACATAGTTGTTAAGCTAATAATTTTGTTTACAAACCATTTTATTTGGACTGTTGGTTACCAAAGTTTAATATTTGTTCTTGGAGGTCTCCAAATTCTATCACTGGCTATTTTGCGAGACTTTATTGAATATTTCCAAAATCTTGCGACAAGTAAGCTATCCGATTCCTCCACATTAGTCTTCAGACAAATTCAAATTCTTGCAAATTTGAACAATTCTATTCAACGAAGTGTTCTTGTTACTGAAATAGCTATTGTTGCTATAGTTCTAGTAGCTTTTAGCATAAGCACATTGGTAAGATTACTTGGAAAATCCAGCGACAGCACTGATTGGTTAACTGTGGCGGTTTTCACATTAATTCTATTAAATACGGGATTTACTATTGCTTTGTGTTTTGGTGGAATGGCCAGTGTGTATATTTTATCCAAGGAAACATTTCAGGTTGTCAAGAAGAAAATATGTGAGTTGAGTATGGTATGCTTACACATGGGAACTATAGAAAAAAGGAAGGAAATACGATATATTAAAAGATTTTTTAAGTCCTGTTACTTAATTAGGATTAAGTTTGGTATTGATAACTTTGTAGACGAGATAACGCCTTTAAAATTTATGTACGTTTCCTTAGATTTAAGTGTGCAAATGCTTTTACTGAGTAATTGAATAAATATGTAATAAATATGAATTATTTATAAACTTGAATTATATATATATAATAAAAATTACATCAAAAATTTAAATATAAATGATACTAAAGTAAGCTCATTTAATGGTTTGGTCCTTTATTATCAATTTTCTGTAATTGTGGAGGGGTAAAGACGGCATAAGTATTCAAAAGGACATTACACTAAATGCAATCCAGATAATCAAAACTCTTTTGACATAGACTTAACTTGAAGCAAGTTATGACCAAAAGAGTTCTCATCAAAAAGTCAATTTGAAAATCAGCTGAGCAATTGGGATTGAGCCAAGATTAGGGGAAAGTTATGAGTAATCGAAATTCTGCACTCCGTAACTTTACACCATACTCAATATTTTGATTGATTTAATTTGACATTTTAAAAATGAATGGGAAGGTTTTAATCAGGTTTACAATTGGAGCTTATGTATATTTTAATACGTGGACAGCTTTAATTTAATTTAACTTTTATGGGAAAAAAAAATTAAATTTAGTACTTTAGCCACGAACAACAATTACTTTGCATTTACTTTTTGTGGAGTTGTATTTTTCCAGGATCGATTTTTCTATAAAAATATTACCCAAATGTGAAATAAAAGCTTGCTCCAAAGTGTTTTCGGTATTATATTTTATTTTCAATGTTTCTATATCTGGTAATGTTCAGGTAAAAAAAGATCTATATGGAATCTACATTGTACAAATGCGAGTCCATTGAAATTTTAATAGTCTTCGGGATTCTCTTGTCTCATTGCAAGCAATGAGCTCTTCACGAATCATTTTATTGCGTAGCTGTTAAGTGTTTAGTTCAAAAACCATATTAATCGGTAACAAAAACTAATTCAAAGGGATTCTCGTTAAATCATTTAATCGAAGCCATTTATTGAACGGACAACAAAATCACAAATTGAACTCAATTAATTTCAAAATCGAAAATTCATTTATTCGTACCAAAATCCAGTAAACATTAATTTATTCCAAAAATTTAACCTGAAATTAAAATTGCATTTCGCCTTCGTTTCTACCGACAGACGATTTGCAATTTGGTTAACATTTGTACATCCCATATTTATGCTTGGGTTCGCGGATGTTTAACCCTGATGGCCATAAGGTTTCAGATTACGAATGAGAATTGGTTCTTAAAAGGTACTGGTAGTAATCAGTAAATCATTACTACTTTGCTGAACTTGTGGATTATTTATTAAATGTACGTTGCTTTAGATTAAAATAAGAACAACCCTGCGTGGTGTTCCTACTGTGGCTGGTGGTTGGATTCCCCTGGAGCTACCCTGCGTGTTGTTCCTGTTGTGGTTGGATGCCACTGAAGCTACCATGCGTGATGTTCCTACTGTGGCTGGTGGTGGGATTACGTTGGACAAAGAAACATCCTAGCGTGGTGTTAATGCATTGACTAGTAGTGGGATGCCACCAAAATATATTTTGGAGTTTTGGAGTCAAGATTGGAGAAATTGGATCGTCAAGAAGGAATATGGCGTTTGTTATAAATTTACCAACCTCATAGATTTGCGTAATAAGAGACAGCAACTCATCACAACGATTAAGGAATTACTGCACATACATTCTCGCTACAAATGTCGCCAGTGTTCAGTAAAGTTCAATAGTTAATTATGTTGTACTACATTGAATGTTGAAAATGAAAAAAAATAGCACACATTGACTTGATTTTTGATATAAAGTCGCAATCACTAATCACTGGGCATACCAAACCATGGTATAAAACAAAAATACTTATGCACCATGTTTTGTTTGATTAATTTTTAAGAAGCCATTCATTTACAATATATTTTTGCAGTGAAAAAGTGTAATGTAATTTTGCGATTCCAAGAATGTTTTTGAAAAATTATTAAACTCATTTTTATTTCTTTGAAACATCATCAAAGAATGTTGAACTAATGTCGATTGACGAAAAATTGGTCTTTTTGTAGTAAGTGTTATGTATATATCCATTTCAATAAAGGATTTTAAATTTTTATGATAAGCTTACAAGCATTTATCGTAAAAGGTATATACCTAGTGAATTCGAGTATTAAATTGCAAGCGAATTAAGCGATTTGTTTTAGATGGAACTTTTTATGTTTTCTTTTGGATGAGGACAAATTTGTGCAAAGAAAATACAAAAAACGTAAAGATTGTGCCATATCGATTATCACATTTTAAGCGGTAATCGCATTCGGTTCCAACGCGGACAATTTTATGTTTCGGTTCGTGGATGTTTAACCCTGATGGCCATAAGAATTCAGAATTCATTCTTAAAAGTTAATAGCAGTAATTGGTAAATTATTATTACTTTGCTGTACTTGTACACCATTTATTAAATGTACGTTACTTTAGGTTGAAATGTTCAAATGCTCTTACTTAGCAATTAAATATAAAGTTAAGCGATAAGTTTGAAATTAATTATTTTTTATAAACTTAGATTATATAATAAAAGTACATTAGCAGTGTTAATTGAAATGCTACCAAAGTAGTCCCGTTTAGTAGCTAGGTCCATAACTATCAATTTTCCATACTGAAATATAATGGGCCGATGTACACGTAATACTCTTGTAAATATTCTTACCGACAACCAATTCGAATGCTCACTCTTAAACATTTTCATAGCTTGAATTGGCCACTGATAAATAATTAAACTTTTACTTATTTCATAAATACATACAGTTATATTAAAAGCTTGGCCTATAGCTAAATAGCAAATTGGCGTCGAAGGGAAAAAGCCTGCATAAATATGTAATGGAAATATTTTCCAACCGATAACACTAAAGCATGTCAAAAACAGGCATATGAAGTATACTCCTGTTATCGTTGATCCAACTAGTTTTTCCGTGTACCATTGTCCACATTTCATGAGTGTTTGAAGTTGAGTATATTTTCGTAGCAGAATTGTACTGATTGTGGGTAATTTAAATATTTGTATGCACTTTAACAGTAAACTTTGATGAATTAGGGCAAACATGAAAACAAACGTGTTTGCCCGACAAGCTTCCATAATAATTATGTAGTTAACTAATAAGTTAAATATGGTCACAAATCCAGTCAATATACTTGACCAAGATTCTTTAGGAATAGGCATTAAATCTTCAATCACGTAAGAAAATGGGTCTAGTCGAAAATAATAGCAAATTATGGGAAGAGTCCATGCAACAAAAGTACTGTATATTGCATGATTTGAAATTATAATGCCAAGAATATCAACATTGTCCATTCGGCGCACAAATTTTAAAACTTCCGCGTTTAGTTCTTGAAAATGACTGATAACAGTATATTTGGTAGTTTTATGGTTTGACAGACGTCGTGGAAATGGAATTATACTATTATATAAGTTTTCTTGAAAATCGGCCAAGGCATTTAAATAATGAGACATTCTACTTCCAGAAGTAATCACAAGTAAATTGGTTGTTAAGGTTACTAGCCCAAACGCTAGAATTATTACCATGAAACCTATGGTAACACCGCTTATTTTATTTGGTAGAAAAATGTACTTCAAGAACTGAGCAAGGGAACAGGATAGCCCAAAGATGCAACACAATCCAATGGTAACAAAGTAAAGTGGCGCTAGCTTCCAGTGATTTTCCAGTGTTTTCAAACGATTGGTATGGGAATCGAAATATATTTTGTAGGGATAAAGGTATTGGCTGGTCAGTAATAGGTGCAAGCGCATACCCTTCCATTGAAGTGGGGTAGACATGGTAGAAGTATAAGTGGCAGTTATAATGTGGACAAATATAACATACTATTCACAAAAGTAAAAGTGAAAAAAACAATTTTTTGTTCAAAGCCATTTTGACATTAAAATCCAATTAATATAAAGAAAACTAGTTGGAAACGTGCTTAACCAAAAACCGGTTATGCTATGCCAACTGCAATTTAATCAGAAAAGCAATTTTACA
The DNA here is from genome assembly GCA_034695485.1 of Entomobrya nivalis. Lineage (NCBI taxonomy): Eukaryota > Metazoa > Arthropoda > Collembola > Entomobryomorpha > Entomobryidae > Entomobrya > Entomobrya nivalis. The sequence continues at coordinate 3,839 of JAQFZH010002958.1, read as the reverse complement.
TCCACGTGAAAATATAAGCTATGGACTGGAATAAGATATCGTAAAAACCATAACCGAATATTATACTGAATTAAGTAAGTTGGCTTTATACGTGCCCAAAGTTCACATTGTTTTGAATAAAGTATTTAGAAAAGCAATCTAACATTTTAAATTTAATTGGAAGTTGCAACGAGGATTCCTACTGGAATGTTACAGAACGATATGTCGTCAGCTTTACATTTACTTACTTTTGGCTGGATAAAAATAAATTCTTAGTTTTTAGTTTTAAGAGAATAGCTTGGCGCAAACAGTTTATATATTTTTCAACAAGGGGTATTTGCAATTATAGATTTAGCCATATAATGATTGCCCAATAAGTTATAACTTATAACTATGTTAAAAATAAGTTGTTTTCGGCGATTGCCTTCCATTGTATAATTTTTGGAAAGGATATTTTCTTCTGGATTTAGCTCATTTTATAGTTTTAAATACTTTTTTATTGCATAATCTTTTCACGTGTTTTTGATTTGTGCGACTTGAAAAACATTTATTATTGCCTTATATAAATGTTTATAATTGTTGATTGTCTTTGTATTCGTATTTTTTAAACTATTTTGTTATACTTAGAAACTGAATATTAGGAAATATTAACTATTTTTTACGAACAACGGCGGAGCCGAGCCCAATTTAAATTTAAAATGTTGGAAACCTTGAAGTATTTTAAAAATCCATTTCATTGTGCTTCTAAAAATATATACTTGTTTTTTATTTCGCATAGCGAATCAAATCATGGTATTTGTTATAATTTATCTTTTGAGTTTTGTCACACGAAAATGTAAAACTTACGCAGAATAAAAATCAATTCATATCTCTTAAAGAAGCATTTTAATATTATACATGAATTGTCTTTTTCCTGCATTTTGTATACGAAAAATGGTTTTCCAATCTAGAAATATAATATTTTGTTGGCTTTCAAATCAATCTAAAATCGCTTTAAATCGTTTCTCGTATGAAATTGGTTTATTTTTATTACAGAGTTTTCCATCAATTTCATTGGTTCCCATATTTTCCCGTTATTGAATAAGCAATAATATAAAACTTCTATATCAGGAGGTAGTATTGAAAGGATATATGGTATTCTAAAAAGCAAATGTACAGTTAAATGCCCCAAAATTGACAAGTTTACAAGATGAACAAAATTGAAGATATGCAAATGCAAGACTACGCCAAATAATAATATCTAGGAAACTAGTGACTTCAATTACGTCTATTGTAATGCACTGAGTTTTATTAAGTTTACATTTGTATTCGTTATTATCGTTCGTAATCGAACAAGTTATTTCCATGATGGGCTGATGCTTTTACTTAAAGTTGTTGGTGAACTGCAGTATAAAGTGTACTTTGTACCTAGTCGTGCCATTACAACTCTTATGTAAATTAAATTAAACCAGGTCATAATAGATTTCCCATAAAGCCGGTTTCTAGCGGGGTTACCTAAATTGCAATATTTAAATTGGTATTTCATTAAACTATCAAAATTGTTTCTATATATTGTAAAGTACTCTCGATAAGAACTTGATGAGTAATATAAATACTATTTATATATATATATATATAAGAAATGTAAACTTGTATATTACATGAGTAGATGTATAATCCGAAGTCATGTAGTCCGAAGCAAAGTTTATTTACGTCCAAATTCACTTATCGACGGTCCCAATATCCAAAAAACTTGAACGGACAAAAACAAAATAACAATTTGTACCAATGGTACAAATGTTAATTCATTTATTCGTACCGAAAAACACTAAAAAGTAATTGACTCTAATATATAATTCGGATAAATTTAAAATGAAATCTGCATTTTCGTTTCGTTTGTACTGGCAGATATTTACATTTTTGGATTCGGGTTTCAATGAGGCATTTTTTGTCTATTAGTGTAAACATGTTGAACCTCAATGGTCATGAGACCCCAAATTATAATTGAGAATACTTTTTTGTTCAAACTTTATTCTAAGTATTTAGGTCTGATATAACCATATTTGTCTTCATTGGTTGTTTTTATACTATAAAATCCGCTAAATATCCGAAAAAACATAATCGACTGCAAATTTATCATTATCAGCGATGTTGCTCCATGTATTTTGCGTTTTGTATATGATGACGTACCAAATACATATTGACTAATGTACTCCTGATGAAGAAATTGAGTAAAATTTCGAAAGCATGAGTGAACTATTCCTCCTACATTCCTCAAGCCCTTTATTAAACTTAATTTACAAATTTACTTGCCAATTTCAACAATTCATGGAAACTTGTTAAATGGAATGCTGTGTCGGTTTGCATACTTTAATGCAGCTACATAGTAACAGTAAATACTAAACGTAACTTCAGTTTAATTAAAAAAAATTGTCAATGTTAAAATAAATATTTGGGCTTCTTATTATGCTAATTATATGCATGTAGTCGTACTTGATAGAAACAATTCAGAATTTGGAATAACGTCCAAACCAAAAGGAAACATTTGTTGATAAAGACAAATTTGGTTGTTCAATGATTTAATCGAAGCTATCAAGGTTTCCAATTTTGACTTACTTGCTAATTTTATCATTAGGTGTTTAGAAATTGGAAATAATTTGGGCAATATGATTTCATAATACGTAAGTTTGTAATTCTAAACTACAAAGTTTTGTGCAATGTAATCGAAACAAACGTCCTCATAACTATTCTACATAGACATTATAAGTTCGTTTTAGTTCCCTATAATTATGGTTTTTACCAATGCCATACTGGGAAACGTGGAAGGTAAAACTTGCAAAAACGTCATTGTTCATCATTCTTAAATCTTGCAGTATTTCGACCCGATATTATTACTCAGCTTACCATTAGAAAAACTTTGGTTTAAAATGCTTAAATATAACAAACTCAAAAGTTTTGTGGAAGCTTAAAACAAATCAACATTTCGAACGACATATGTTCACAAGATGAAGTTATTGTTTGCCTTATACGATATTCACCATCGGTTCAACAACAATTTTACCTGGTTTCCTTTGTTCTGGGATTCAACTTACAAACGTTGGAAATGTCTTCCTTTCTCCAGCAACACTTCAAACTTCAAAATATACGTTCTAGCTAATTCTGCATTTAAACTAATATTATTATTAGCAACTGTTACCATAATTCAAGCCTGACATATTTGGATTTATTCATGTTCTGTCATAACGTATTGCTCTACTTGCGGCTCTTTTGGTAACCATAGCGGATTACGTGGCAGTTAAACATTTAAACAATTTGACTTTTGCTTGTAACTGGGCGTATAGTGTTGACAAATATTGTAAAATATCTGCAAAAGAGGAGCTTCTTATATGTAAAGTGTTAACGGTTTCAGTTGGCTCAATGTCCTTTCTAGTGTATTTTGTGGCCATATTATTAACGTGTTTAGGTCTGAATCCATTTTACAGTGTTACGGAATACTATTGTTCCTCATTTTCTGAGTACTGTCTCTTTTTGACGTATCATCATGGTCTTTTGCTTAAATTGGTATTTTCCATTATGTGCTTGTTTATGGATCATTTAGTTTTGTCCGGGTTTTTAAATCTAATGGTTATTACATTTACAGAATCTTTATATCGAATGATTTTACTAAAAAGGTTTGAAAAACAAGGCCAACCAAATATGTTTCTTATTTCTTTTTATCGCCAATGCCAAATTGTGCGGAGAAATTTAAAGCCATTCGAATATGATGGTAGTACGGGAGCAGGCCCGTAGCGACGGTATTGCACCGTGTTGCGACCGCAATAGGCCGGACGCTTTACGAGAAACAAAGCCGTACCTGAACCGAAAGCAAAACGAGAAATTTT
>JAQFZH010002957.1:0-14982 GCA_034695485.1 Entomobrya nivalis | reverse complement strand
AGTTTACGCTATTATTTGCCCTCCATTAAATTACTTAGCCAATTCACCATCTTATCTTTTCAAGAATAGTCATAGTCTGGTTATATTATATGTTGACAAAATATTAACCAGTTAGTTTAATGTTAAAAATTAGTTAAACAATTAGACGGATTTATGCTATTTGTCACTTATTTCTACAAATCAAATAATTATAACAACATCATCCATTTCAAAAAATATATGACGTAGCACTTGCTTACTCATCAATATTTATGGTTTTTCGAAATACGATTTGGAATAAGAGAAATTGCGCATGGCTTGTTCCACACTACATACCAAGTTTCCGGTTTAATTTTTTTGGTTAACCCTGTTTAATTGCAAATTGACATGCTGTCAATTGACACGCTGATGCATTCACAAAACGATTTATACCAGATTCGAAAAAATAATCATTAACCTATGCTAAAAGATACTTAATTGTACAAGAATTAAAATACATACAACGTTAATTTTGGACAAACTTTACACATTTTTATGCATGTTACCACATGTCAGAAAACTGGGGACATCATACCCAATACACATTGGTTTTCTTAAACGCCCCTAATTTGGATTGTGGAAAGCATGTTATTAGTTCAGTAACATAATTCATCAGAACTACTCATGCAAACTCAATAGTTTGACGGTAATTTAAGCTTGAAAAATACAATCGCAATCAAACTTCTAAGGAAGCATGACGCTTAAAAAAGAGTGAGCCAAGTCAAATGGCAAAACACATGTACGTAAATTTGATGGACAGGTACGTTCATTTGTTCATGTATTAAATTAACATTCTCATGTAACCGTTAAATGTAAACGAAAAAACACAGCATACAAGCTAAACACCAATAAAAAATCGTTTTTATTCCACTATCGCATTCAGCACATTAATCTTTCATTTATTTTTATTTAGTAATCGATTTAGTAGTGCCTCTGTCGACAATATTACTTTTGGATTTCCGAAAATTTCTTATAAGCATAATAGAATAAAATACGTTACTCAAAATACAATTTCCTTTATGCGGACAGTCGTATGCATTCTACTGCGCATTTTCAAGCAATATTACAAGTCACCTTTACACAAATGAAAATTGTACCTAACAAAGGTCAGCTGGCTAGAAAGTAAATAAATGAAAACCTACACATGAAATACATGTTCTCTATTTCTATTCGATGTAAGTATTTCAAACACATACATAAATGTATAGTAAGTACGCATAATGCAAGAAATTGGTTCCTTGCTTTTATATGAAAAGGGTTAAACACAATGTAGGTAGATACTTTTGTATGAATGCTACATGCATAATGTGAAGGTATGCATGTGTGCTCACTGACTTTTATCACCAGCGCTTACTTGCTTAGGTATATCTCGTTTATTCTGTCTAGCATGTAAATATTTTACAAGGGTACCATATGACACGAAGTCTTCTAACTCTTTCCCAGTTTGTTTACATTCGGCAACACATCCACACTTTGTTTTTCAAAAATAATTTATTTTGAAAAAGCTACTTTTCAAAATCAATTTAATCAATTCAAAATTTGTTATCATTTTATTTTACTAGATAAGGCTATTTCCGCAAAAAATCTGAAACACGTCAACATGTCAGTTTCTACATTGAACGATAGGCTATTTGAAGAATCTCAACGGATACAAAAGATACTACCGGAAAAGTAAGCTCTTGTTATTATCAAATATTTAACTTAAAATCATAAATAAAGCTAAAAATAAAAACTGATTTGTTTTTAAAATACAGGTTTGGGTAGAAGTTTTCAACAAACTAGAAATTTCTCCCGACGACCTTCAGAATGTTTGCAACGCCACACATCACTTTCGTCAATTGTTATTCTCGAAACAAGTACTGTTCCTTGGTGGCCAAACAGTTGATACGGTGGTTGCATGGATGAAGCCAAAATACGGAGAAAATAATTTCATAACTGTTTTCAACAAAATTGAAAAGTTTAAAGTGAAGTGCATTTTAGAATGCAGAGCAGTTTGCTTGTCTTGGTGCAATGGATTGGATCAACAGTACTCAAAACATAAATCTCAACTTTATTTACACATGGATGACTGCTGGAGCACTGCAAGCCAATTTCTAAACCATTTTCAATGTACACATTTTGAAATTTCTGACATGTCTCGAAGACGGCCATTTGTTTTGGAGAATTTAAATTTATTTTTGGGTATTGAAGATTTTCCTACCCACTTACCTGATTTATTCAATGCTATCGGTTTACGTATTACCACTTTAGGAATTCGAGCAAGAATAAATAGTTTTCCAAATTTGAAATCGTGTTATGAGAAACTTGGAAATCTGCTACTAAAAACGCCAAACTTGGTAAACCCGGCGTTAACGGATTACCTGAAGAACGACGATAGCTTATCAGACGGAATGGTTGGCAATTAGAGCTCCAGAGGTCTATTTAGGTTTAAAAATTAGACACATTTGACGACAGTTGGTGTCCCAGAAATAATATTTAACCGAATTATTAAGACAAACACTAATATAACTAATATGAAACTATCATTCCAATATGTTTCTACTGAATCGTTCACTAATCCCCTTCCACTCTTAACTAACTTGACGTTAATTCAAACTAACATGTCAATACTTCGAAAATGTGCAGCCCAGTTGTCAAAAAGTCCAACTCAGATAGTCACGATCGACTTGAAATTCAGTGATAATTTCTCGATTAAGTGGTCAAGTGTGTTTAACATGTTTCCTCGACAGTGGTCGTCAACAGTACATGTCTTGGACTTATCTCTTCCGAAATGTGGTCCTTCATATTTTGTGGAGCAAGTTTTCCAAGACTCACTAAACTGCAGACTGAAGCTACCACTTATCAACAAGTTAAAGCTCTCCATGCCTCACGTGGTTTGTCTAGATTTTTTATTACCGTTGTTTAAATCACTGGAATATTTAGAAATATCTGACACGAGAACTTTTGAAAGGAAAGAACTGAATGTTAAGATTAGGAAAAGGTTGATGATCCGACAAGTGGTTGAATATGTGGGTTTTAAAAATAGAATGTACGAGTCTAACATTTGGGTGTACTTTCCAAAACTGACAAAAATCGATTTTGATAGCCACGGAATTTATCACAGGAAAATTTGGGAATCTAAACATAATTACTCAATGTAAACTTATTACAAGACTTTTGTAAAAATGTGAATCCATTTTAATGGTAATATTAATGATATTTTAAATTCATAAACAAAATATAATATAACTTTGTACATTATATTCTTTGACTACACTTTTACACCTTAATATAAATGTTTGTTGATAGATACTTCAAATTGGGCTGAATATTGTCCTGTCTCTTTTGTGATGGTGAATAATTTGAGTTGCACTTGTTGAATACACATCAGAAGATATCGGCATGCATGCGATTTTAGATTAACTATATCCGTCAACCTCAATTCATTGTTTACTTTACTTTTACTTGTGCCTAATTACACACAATATATTATACGGATACAGTTCTTACACTTAAATCAATTGGTATTGAACTGTGGCTTACTATTTAAGGAATTTTCCATACTATTACCTTGATACAGAAAAGAATATATACTATATTTAGTTTCTATTATCTATCCATGAAAAGTAATACATTGGGTTTGATAAACTAGTAAGTCTAAACGACTGCATTAAAAAACTAATTTCAAAAACCGATCACAGCAAAAATTCATTTTTTTATTATAACAAAATCCTTAATTGAATAGTAAATATAAGCACTAAACTTAATCGATTTATTCTTCAATGCGGCATACCCTTACGAAATAATTGTTAAACTACATTATGTATAGTACTTATTACCGATGACAAAGTTGATTTTTTTGTTATTAAACCCTTAAAGTAATTGTAGTATTCATTGTAATATTTAATATATTCCTATTTTTTATTTAGTATTTATGACGATAACGTATTCTGTATTTATATTAGTTACATTTGCTAACATCAAATAGCATTAAATAAATATAAATAAGCAATCATTATGGTCAAAATCTAAAACTCAAGAATAGCGATAATTTTGATATATGAAGGTCTATAGTTATAATAAATAAATAAATTAGTAGGTTTATATGAATGAGTTGATCAAAAAAAGTCAGCAAAGTTGATGGATTACGTTTCATCATAACCTACTTACCTTGATATTTAATAATACATATTATTTACCTATTTCTACATTTAACCTATCTTGCAATTATAGCCACGCCAAATCATGTCTTAACAAAAATATTTACATGGTTATCATTCCAACTGATTGGAAAATCTTATTTTAAATGAATGTTGACAGCTATTTAAAAAGGATATAAGTACTTAAAGTAAGAAGTAGACTAACATATTTTTTCTTATAAATGAGTACGCTAATGCTTTCGCTGATGGTGATTAAGTGAACTTTTATCTGAAAAATCCCTGGAACAAGTAGTGCACTTAAAAGGTTTTTCGCCTGTATGAGTTCTCATATGCAAAATTAGTGGGTTTTTCTGTGAAACCCTTTTACCACACAAGTTAGATTCAGTTTTTCAGATGAACATTTGTCTTATGCCGGCCAGGTTCTCCTTTTTAGCAAAACTGCTTTTCGCATATATCGCATTTGTCAGGTTTGTCAATTGTATGTGTATTTTCATGATTTCGCAAAATTGGAACGAGGTGTCGATGGCATGCTGTTGCTGGCGCATAAATGATGAATTAATAAAAAATCGTTTCTCATGTGAAAAATATGCTTCTCACTAAATAATAAAATTCTGTCAAAAAACCATACTGCTATTAAAATCTCAGACTTGTGCTACACAGTTTGATGAAGAAAATTTCTCAAATGTTCCTTTAAAAATCATGTATTTTGTTTTTGCTCAAACTATTCCATGAACTCAGAGAAAACCTTTCGTTAAGAAAGTTAATGAAATGTCTCATTTTGATCTATCCAATCAACAGGCTCTGCAGCATTTTTAATAGTTTTCATTTTTGTTGGCTAGTTCGCAGCTATGATGCACAAAGAAAAACGAAATACAATTACAAAATTGAACATGTGTCTCATGGATTTTAGGTAAAATTAATGATGCAAATAGCTAAAAGCTATACGTTTTTAGTTAGCCTTTGCCCAAAACAGAGAAGGTTAAGAATAAGAAATACAAAGGAAAAATAAATTCATTTCAATAAATTATTTGCAATAATGTTGCCTTTATTTATATTTCAAATTTGCTTAGGAAAGACAATAGATTTATTTAGTAAATTTACGTATCAATTATTTCAATGTGGTTATACTCAACAGGTTATAATTTTCCTAAAAAGTCAATAAGAATTCCATTTAAAATACTTTAATTTAAAAGAGCTGGTTTTATTGTAATTCTTCCGCTTCAATATGTACTGTTAACAAATGAGCTTTTTCCTTATTAGTAACTACTCCAAGTATTGTCATGTAAACACATAATGTGATAATTTTTGTCTAAATAGCGAACAAATTAATTAATTTTTATTCATTTGGTTTTCAAGCCGTTTTAACATAATCAATTTAACTATGTAACTTAAAAATAAAAACGTTTTAGTCCTATTATGGTTGTTCGAAAAAGCTGCACTGTACTCTAGTAAAATTAGGCTTTAAAAAGTAAACTAGTTAAAACACTGTAGTTTATAACACAATATTCAAAAACTTAACATTAGCAATTCCCAAATGTTGACAATTTTTGTTTTTCTGAACGTTACAATAACTTGCATTACTTACTCTTTAATCAACTTCATTTTCAAGTTGAAACCTTTCGACCAACAAGCTTATGGTGCGATCTTTAACCTTCAAATTATGCTTCTGTTGCTGAGCCCAATCCAGTGGTGTTTCTCCTTTAGAATTTTTAACACTCACATCTGCATTATACTTCAGAAGAAGCTGAACACATCTATGGATCCACTGAGTGTCTGTATTGATTTCACTAAAAACCATTGAACTGTTTCTATAATTCCAATCAAAAATATAATGAAGTGGAGTGTCTCCATGGTTGTCTTTTGAATTGGCATCTGCTCCATTTTGTAATAAATATTCCATGGCCTTGAGATCCCCAAATCGTGCAGTAATATGTAGCAATGTTGCATTGTGGGGGTTCGACAAATCCATATTTCCTGAAGTTTGCGTAATATTCCAAATCCATGCAAAAAAGCAATCGCATACAAATGCCTTGACATATGCTTTAGAATGGGTTGAAGTTTTAAATTCTTCCACGGAAAGAGTCCACATACAACTGTTGGAACCGACTGAATTTCTCAATAAAACGAGTGTCTTTTCTTCAATACTCATTTCATCTTGATGAGCCATTGCGAGATCAAGTGGTGAAAAACCAGAAATGTTTTTGGCACTGACGTCTACTTTATAAGAGACAAGTAGATTAACTGCATCGTGTACTAAATGAAAACTTTCTGAACCCTTCAAATCTCGAAATACTTCATGAATTGGAGTGTTTCCAAATATGTCACTGGAATCCACATTAGCACCGAAAGATAACAAGTAATTTATTACATTAAGTTTTCGATAAAGCGCTGCCCAATGCAAAAGTGTCATCATATGACTATCTACTAGGTTAACGTCACCTGAAAGTTCTACAATTGTTTTGACGATAGCTTCACTTCTCTTACATACTACAGCGGGTTGGAAAATTATTCCAAGATCGAAATGATGTTTACTGTAAACCATGGATAATATCTCTGGTTTTATTAAATTCATGAGAAAAGCCTCTCTTAATATGCAATAATCTACTTTAAAGTGATGTGCGAGGAGATGAGCAAGGTTTCTTGAAATAAGCCAATTAATTAAAATGTCCATTTCGGTATCACTTGTACAAGACTCAACACACCAGGTCATATATTCTGCATTGCTTTCAGTCGGAACGTAATTACATAGTTCATACGCTGTTGTCAACAGTGAGAAGTTAACTCCGCCTGGAAAATACTCCTGCAATCTATCAATTTGAAGGTTTTGGTCTAAAGATTTAAGCAGCAAAAGTATTTTTTTCTTATTCGTGATCACACTTGGCAAATCTTTCCAGCAGTTAACGAAGCAAGCAAGCCACAAATCATCCAATCCTTCCATATCACCTCCAATACAATCAATCAAATATTCTAACAGTTTGTAATTCCCTCTGCTTATTGATATAGTAAGGGGCGTACTTCGAAAATGTTTGCCATTCATTGGGATCATTTTAAAAAAATCATTAAAATTAAATTCCATTGAGGATTTCACTGTAGCACAAATAAACTTGAAAAACTCAACATTGTCATTCATTGAAGCGAATAAAAGTAATTTCTTGCAGGTTTCATAGTCCATCTCTTTGATAAAAATAGCTGTATCACGGTAGCTTCTTACTATTATTTGGGCTAAAGACTTGTATCCATTTTTAGTGCAGATGCAAAGTTTGCATTTTAGTTGGTCCAAATCCCTAGTTAAGCAAATAATGTCATCCCCACTTAGCCCTAGTTTGTTTACATCCAAAATGGTTTCATAATTTTTGAGTGCAGCATCCACGAAACTACACACCACCTCATGTTTATGGACTACAATGGCTTGGAAAATGTTTTTGTGAAGATCGTCTGTGTAAAAAGTACAGTTAAAATTATTATAAAGAAACTGATATATTTTGGTTGTAAGCGCACGATTAAAATGAATAAAACAAAAGCCTTACCAAGAAGTTGACAACAGCCCAGAAAGTCAAGGGCATTTTCAAGCATGTCAATTGTTGCATTTGACTCCATTTGCACAAACCAATTGTACAAAATCGGAAACAAATCATCGGGCACAGCTTCAAAGATAAAATTGGACTGAGAAGTTAGGACAGTCTTTAGTTTTTTGAGATTTAGTTTCCCATTTATCCAAGTATTAGATGACTGTATAAAGTCCGAAATATGTTTTATGTCCGTTGCTGTAAAAAGGAAAATATTGTGATTAAATTCATATTTTTGTCACATGAGTGAAAGGATTTTTAACAGACCAAAATTGTATATATTTATGTTTGAAAGTTTAAAGCTATTTGATAACGTACGAGAAATAGTTCTTCCTTTAGTGGTTTCATAAACATCAAGTACAGAATCAATGAGAAACGTACCAAAAATATTTCTCTCTGCTTCTTCATTGATAAGTTTTTCAACAATTAACTCTGCCAACAAATACTCTGCAAATGTTCTATGTACAAAATTGGGTTTATCAGATGCCATCTCTAAAATCCCAACTCTAAATATTTTTTCCCAGGGAACTTCTCCATTTCCAACATTCTTTGTTAGTTCATGTACGATTTGGGCAGCCAGTGGGTTATCAGGGAACAGCAACATCAAAGATTCTTTCCAGTGGTACATTTTGATTACGTCTCTGTCACATTCTTCGATCCTTTTAAATTTGAGCGCCATGAACTCAGTGTACAAATCATGAAGGGAATTTGTTACACGAAAATTGAAATGCTCGCGATTGCAATGCATTTTCGCGTCATTTGCATACACTTGGGCAAGCATAAAGCATTGGAGAGGAATTCCTGCAAATTCGGTGTGTGAAGTCATGTTTTCGTTTATGAACTCCAGGGATTCCAATACTTTTAGTGCAAATTGTGACAGCTTGTCCTGGTTTGTGATATTCTGATACAAATTCCAAAAGTCGCCAAGAAACTTTACTTGATTTTCTTGATTAAACGGAGAAATATCCAGGCTGATGACTTCAAGTGTATTCTCAATTTCGTTTTGCATGTGTGGTCTGGAAGTTATGAACACCCGCATGTTTGAAGAGTCGAGTAAAAGTTTAATAAACTGTTTAGCTGCTTTTAGATGCTGTGATGATATTTCATCAAATCCATCCAGAAATATTTCAAACTTTATCTCTTGGTTGTGAAAAATCTCAAGCAAAAATGCTTTACCGACAGAGTTAATTGATGGACTTGACATCAATGTTTGGTTTGTGTTTTCGAAATCCATTTCTGGTCCAAATAATGATAGCTCAGGAAGAAGGTTGCGTAACTCAAGATAAATGATTATTCGTTTTGGGTAAGTTTTAATCATTTGCTGAGCCAAGTTTCCGATAAGTACCGATTTTCCCATTCCGGGGCTGCTACAAATGGCAATTGGTCGATTGTTAAAAGTGGACAATTGGTCTTTAACTAAAGTGGCTTCGTTAACTTCATCTACATCAGTCGTTAAAAACATCCTTATTGTTCGACAGGATCCTGATGTGCTCATCCAGTAAAACTGGTCATCTTCTTGCTTGATTCTATGCACAGGAAAATTGGCCACTTTAGTGATTTCATTGTAGTCGTCTGGATGTTCCAGCAAAATAAACCGTCTTGTTACTTTGTTAATTTGCTCTGAAGAGATGTCGGTTAATTCGGGTCGTGCAAGAATTGTAAGATGATGATGCTGAATTCCTTCGATTAGAAAGATATCTGAGCAAGTATGCTTGAACATTGCTTGATTTAGCTTTCGTTTTAGCGTAAGTTTTCGGTGGATGTAATATGGCAAGGGCTTCGGAATTTCATAATGTCCGAGATCCCAATCCTCGTTTTTGAAGGATTTCAGAAAAAAACCTTGCATATCTTCCTTGTTTGCTATTTCTTCAAATTTATTTTGGGTTAGCATCTCTCGTATAGATGATAACGAGTAAGTCCGTCCCAAAAAGTTGACATTGGTCTGCATGACAACGTGTTTCGAGTGTGTATCCAAGTCGTTCCAGCATTTAGCCTTTTCTCTTATTTTAGCTTGCAGAAAATCTGTATACATTAACAAATAGTATGCATTATTCTCCAATTATATATTGAATAAATAGTTTAAAGTGCAACTTTTTGCTTTTGCTACCTTTTAACTGCCTATTGTCGTTTGGTATTGCTTCGTAAAGTGCTCCCAATGTGGCATCGTAACTTTTAATCATTCGCCATTGTGTTAGAATTTCCCGAATGACCTCAATGTACGTAAGGTTGTCTTTATTCAAGTCTTTTTGCCACTTTTTCACGGAATCTAACGGAATGTCTAAGTGCATTGCCAGGTTTCTCTACCAATCTATTTTCAATGTGCTTATTGATGGCTCGTCAAATACAAGTGCAATTTCTCGGAAAGTGCAATCTAAACATAGAAGTTAAATATCTTTTATATTCCTCTTCTTGATCTGAAACATTTTAGCACACTACAAAATGCAATACACACCTGCGTCTCCCACCAATAGTTTTGCCATGGTATTGTTTATAGTGAGAGGAAAGCCTTGGATTCTTAGCACCTGAAAAAATAGAGTTATACACTAATAATATAGAAGGAGCCGAAAATCTTGTGTATCCCTATGTTTAAAAAAGTCAACCAACTCTGTACTATGTTGCAATAGTTATGGATTTTTGTAGTTGTTTCAATTATAAATTATCTGAGGTAATCATGTTAACGTTTCCTAATCTCAGGTAAATATGGGACACAATAGAATCGCTAAGAATATAAAGTAGAGAGACAGCAGCAAAATCGAGCTTCAGTAAATGCTGAGTTGGTCTAGTTAAAAAATGTTTTTCAAGGTCGACTTACAAAATGAACAAAGTGAACTGTTGTTTGAATGTAGTTTATATTGTTTAAAAGTACCTAGTGTATGCCAATATATAAATAAATTACTTACCTGGTATCGCACTCCTAGTAAACTTTTAAGGTCGTCCGGTGAGTTCTGTTGACCTGAATGCGCTATGGTTTATCTAAAAATAAAAACTAACCATATTATTCAAATAGGCTTTAGACGCACGGAAATATTTTAAATTGTTATGTGAGGTGCAGGCATATTATTGTAGTGATGCTTACACGTAATGAGTTCGGTGTCCTCTTTTGTAAAAGATTAATGATATTTAATTTAACTTTGATCACGAAAAAATTGTTCTACGCTATACAAGGACTACTTTCCCTGTTTTCTGTCGTCGGAATTTCTAAAAGAAAAATAATTGTGACTCACTTTTGAACTTTAGTCGTTTAAGCGACATAGTGAGGTTTTTGGGAGAAAATGGTTTATTTCATTGGGTTTTCATTATCCCATTACAATAATTACATTTTAGAAATCAGGTTCTTATTTTCTGAGGGTCTTCAGTAACTTTACTTTGGTACTAAACGGACCCAAAAATATTATCCAAGAAGGGCAACGATATCAAAGAAAATGTGATTTGCATTTATTGAGATATTACTATAAATCCAAACGAGCTACATGTTACATTATGTTTATATTACTGAGCTAGTAAATAGTTTTGGAGATTAGTTCAAACATGAAATACATGTTTTGTGAATGTATTTTCATAATTTTTCTTGTTCTGATCTGACAGAAGGAGAAAATACCTTTCGTATAAAAAATGAGAGTTAGTTTTGCCAAATATATATTGGCCGAATATGAGACAATAGCAAACAATTAACACCATTTACACCTCAATTGACTTAAAGTTTAGCTTTATGTCTCCAACATGAGACAGTAACCGGTGATTTTTTTCAAAATGGACAGTTACCTAACAAGCAAAGGTAGTCGTTTTATTAGCTTGAAAACGTTTTCCCCTTAAATTGTATTTATCCGTGTCGTCTAACCTTAAAAATTTCACACCTAGTAATTTGCGAGTTGTGAATTTGGTATTTATCTGACTTTTTAGAATCCAGATATTTACAATCTGTATCGAAACACCTTGACAGTTTTTAACTGTAGAATGTTATGTATTTGAAATCAGACTATGTCTGACTGAACTCAAATAGCACTGACTAAACACCAAGACATTACATTACATTACAAAAGTATTATTTACACAGCCCCGTTTATTTATTGAATAGGTTTTTAAATAATGCAAATAATTTAAGTAACCATGTCAAAAGATTCTTTTGAAATCAATTACAAAAAATTTACGAGACAAATATGCAAGGATAAATTGTTTAGCTTGATATTACTTCACTACATTCAATCAGCTCTTTCCACAGAAACGTGGCTACATTTTTCCTTTAACATAACACGAAAAATATGACATTCATTTGTGTAGAATTAAATTATGTGGTCTTTGGTTGACAGTGTTTGCTTTATTTTTTCAAATAATTCTTTATGTTTTACTTTTAAACAAATCCTATTACCAATAATTTTACTCGTCGATAAATTTAGAACCTAAATTATGATGTTAACTTTTCAATGATCCATTTATTTTAAATTTATATTATTCAATTTCAAAAAAAGAAGGTTTACGGAAAGATTTAGTTCTGAAAATGACAACTGGACCAGGTGGTGGATTTGATTTGTACAGTGTGAATTTGAGCTAAAATTGGCTGTTTTCAAGTTTGCTCTACATTGTTTTAGCATTCAACAGACTGCACAATTACTTTTGTGTGTTTATTTGAACAATAAAATGATTATCAGGATTATTATGGATATGCAATTAACGGTTCTCATGGGAAAAATCCAACATTTTCACAGATTTTAAGGAGACGATAAATGGAACTGCTACTAACAGTTAAAAATCAAAGTTTTGTCGAGCTGAAAGTTATAAGAAAAATTTGTGCCGTTGAATTTTTCATAAAGGACCGGAAAAATTCTTTTTAGTATGCGTAATTACACGGGTTGAATAAACTCATTTAACTGACCAATTAAAATAGCCTGCACGTAAACTAGGGCACAATTGTACTTTTGGTTGATGAGGCAGCATCATAAATTATGTGTTAGATTATAACTGTTTTGCGTAAGTGTTAAAAATGTAAAGAATTATATCCTAATTTTCATGATGTCAAGTGTCATTTATATTAAAAGGGGCATTTTTGACCGGAAGATAATACGATTATAATTTTGTAAACCTTTTCTGTTAACTAACTAGCATCCTAAAATGGGTGTGTCTCTACATAAATATATAAATTGTGATATAGCTTCTTGCATGGTCAATTACTCGTTGTTCAAGATTTAATTTGTCATCTTAATAAAACAATAGCCTAAGATGGTGATTTACGATCAGATATAACAATGCCAGCAAGTACACAAAAATTGATCTCCAAAATGTAATCATGTGACGTGCGCAAATCTAGCATATTTTTCAATATTTGATTATAAAAAATTGTTAATGACAGTAAGAATTAAGCTCTATTAGGTAATACTCTCTAAACTCCTTTTAAACTCTGTTTACAAAATGATATGTATTTTGACTGCAGCGTAGATGGTTAAAAAGAAAAAAGTGTTCGCCAAGAAAAAAATAAAAATTCTTACCTGTTGTCGCACTCCTGGTAAATCTTTAAGGTTTTCCGTTGACTTTTGTTGAACTTAAGTGGCTTTGAGTTCCCTAAAATAAAAAATAACAATATTAGTGAAATAGACTGTGAAAGCACAAAGATAATTTAAATAGTGATATGAGGTATCATTTTAGTGGTGCTGATATATATTGGATGCTAGATGTGCTCTTTTGTAAAATATTAATCTAATTTAATCTAATTTTTATCACGAAAAACATGTTCATTTCATTTTTTTAAATACTAGTCTGGTTGCATGCATAGCAATTTTCTATGCTTTAAAAAGACTACGTTTTCTGTTATTTCTTAATTCTTTCTTCTCCTTAAAGTTTTTTTTAAAATTTAAAAGAGTTTCTTACAAGAAAAAAAATTGGCTCAATTTTGAACTTTAGTTCTTTTTGCGGAAAAGTGATGTTTTTGACAGAAATTGGTTTATTTCATTAAATTTTCATTATCCAAATACTTTAGTTACCTTTTGTGAATAAAAATCAGGTCGTAATTTGTTTGAAGTGCTTCAGTAATTTTACGGTGGTACGAAGCAGACCCAAAAATATTATCCTAAAAGGGCAACAATAGCAATGAGAATATGACTTGCATTTACTGGGATATTACTAAAAAGCCAAACGCGCTACATGTTACATTATGTTTGTATTATTGATTTCGCCAAATATAGATTGGCCGATTATGAGCCAATAGCAAAAAACAAACACCATTTACACCTCAATTGTCTTAAATTTTGGCTTTATGTTTCCAACATGAGACCGTATCCAGTAATTTTTTTTAAACGGTCAATATCCTTTTTATTAGGCAAAAATAATCGTTTTATTAGCTAGAAAACTTTTCCCCTTAAATTATATTTATCCGTCTTATCTAACCTTAGAACTTCACAAATACTAAACCGCGAGTTGTGAATTTGGTATTAATCTGACTTTTTATGATCCAGATATTTACAAAAGTATTATCTACAAAGCCCCGTTTCTTTATAGAATAGTTTTTTAAATAATGCAAATAATTGAAGTAGCCTTGTCAAAACATTCTTTTTAAATCAATTACAAAAATTTTACGAGAGAAATATGCAAGGATGCATTGTTCAGCTAGATATTACTTCACTACATTCAATCAGCTCTTTCCACGGAAACGTGGCTACATTTTTCCTATAACATAACACGAAAAATAAGACACGCATTTGTGTAGAATTAAATTATGTGGTCTTTGGTTGAGTGTTTGCTTTACTGTTTTAAAAAGACAAATAATATCAATCAAGTTGCTGATGGTTTTATCGTGAATGCCTATATTTTTCACGTTTACTTGTTACTAAAACAGAAGGGATTTAAAATGCCTTATATTCTGCATATTTGTCAATTCTGCCTTGACCATTTAAATTCCATGCTCTGGTAGTATCTATTTCACCATAAATATGTTTGCCAACCAAATTGAATGAAAATGTAGAAAAACGAATTTTAAGGATAACTAATGGCAATGCACCTACAACAACACTCAACGTCAGTGAATTTGTACTGATGTTTTTGTACGATCAAATGATAATTGATTGCCTATTACAAGCCAGGACATAAATAGACAAACTAGAGCACAATTTTAATTTTCACGATGTCAACTGTAATTATTTTTTGACGAGTATTTTTGTCTGGACGAATGCAAAGTTTAGTATATTCATACTCTATAAATAAGGTGCGTCTAACTACTTCTCGTACATTTTTGAAACATCATTTCTTCAAAACTGAATGAGCAGTTTGCTTAA
>JAQFZH010002956.1:0-14982 GCA_034695485.1 Entomobrya nivalis | reverse complement strand
GTACATGTACGCTCATATACATCACATCTTTCGCCGCAATCGGTAGTTACATATCAGAATTTTACATTCTTCTCGTTTTGAGTGTTTTCTCTCTCTTTTTCTCACATGTATTATTTCCATGTCCATTTCAACTAATCATCCAGAGAGTCACTCTTTCATTCTCACAATCACAATCGCATGCAATCACATCTCTGTATGGTCACAGATTACATATTAGCTTGTAGGAAGTAGAAAAAATGTTTTATATCCTTGAGTGGGTTTTCCTGTAAAAGGGTTGCTCTGCCCAGATTCAAATGCAAACGGTGTTAATACATTATTGACACGTGCACTTACTTGTATTACTACTACCATTGCATGTTGTTGCGGATGTTTTGAAATGTTATTTTATTTTTTCTAAAGAACGAGATCACAGAGAAAATATATATCTATTATGTGCATTGTGTCTAATATTAGCAGCATTTTGTTATTATCGACAATATGCTCACTTCTTCACTAACACACATACTTACTGCACATGACGCATGTCGTAAAAAAATGATAATGTTATATGATATTGTACGGTAAAGAAATGTATATAAAGCTGTCTTTGTCTATTGTTTGAGATGTTGATGTAGTAGAAAAAAATATCAAATCATGCCAGTCATATCACCACTGTATTGACCAATATTTTTTTGAACCAGTTTGCAGAAATGCCAACACACTTACTCTTCTGATGCTACAAAAACAACAAGTGCAGCAGAAAAAAAGTTGACTTTTTAGTACTGTACTTTTTTTTTGTGATAATATCTGTATATCCTCTCGTAATAAAAGCTTATTTTATTGGTTGTGATTTGGTTTGTGTATTGTGTTGAATGTGCAATTTTCGTAGAGAAAAATACGAGAAAACATGTCTCACGAGAGAATACTTCGATGTCAAAGCGCTACATTCCATATTGACGGGGCGACGTACCAAATCGGTAATTTTTTCAATCTTTCATCTTGTCTTGTCACATTTTTTTGTTATCCGGCACAGATTTGTCATGTCACATGTGTCGTGTCGTGTCTTGCGCGTGCATGTTTTTTATGTAATGTATTTTTATATCTATTTATCTTCATAATTTTTTGTCAAAGCAATTCACCAATTTTAGTCATCATTTCCTTATCACTAGCAAAAAAATGGACTTAAATTGCCGATTGGCACAAAAAAAGTAGAGTAACATGTTGTTTGTGTCTTTTTCATATAATATATGATTGGATATTAAGAAAACGAAGCACACTTGTATTTTTTATTATGTGTATGATGAATGTGCTCAATAGTGTGTTCGTTCACTTTGCTTTTATACTTCCAATCAAATCGCCAATCATTTGTCATCATTTCAGCTGCCATCGTATCCCAATTGCGTGCCTCTTCGATTTCTCGGAAAGAGAAATCCTCTCGTTTTTGTAACTAGACTCAACAAGATAGTCTCTCGACTGAAGTCTTGAAGTATGAAATAAAATCAATTTATCATCCCCACACAACTTGCTCCTGCTCTGCTCAAATTTGATCAAGTAATTTTTTGGCGAAGAAAAGTGTATAAGTCTTTGTAGGTGGTATGGTGCAGGAGGTAGTTTGGATGAATACTTGTCCATCATTCAGTTAGTTGGTAGAGGAGAAATAAGGAGAACTCAAAATGTTCGTTCGTTGCAAAGCAATTCTTCGAAAAAATGAACAAGACTTGTTGGAAGTTGGAAATTTCTTGGATTTTAACTTGAGTAAAAATTTGTTTGGGATGGCTTAGGTTTTTGGGTGTTAAGAAGAAGAATGAATTGTATCAAAATTATATTATATACATTGTTTTCTTTTCTATAAAATGTATAAAATGGAAATTGCTAAAAAGTTATAAGTAGATAGCTTGTTAGCTCATCAGAACAAGATTATCAGAATCAGAGTTAAATAAACAGATGGATAGTTATAAAATGAACAAATATCATTCTCATGGAATCTTGGAATTCTTACCAGACAGCAGACAGCAATTCAGCCAACAAATTGAATGAAAGTAAAAAATTAGTTAAACTTTTTGGGTAAAATGCCTGCGGATTCTGTGGAGGAGCCCACATTCTTCCTTTCTTCACATTGTTCTTAATTTTTCCCAGATTTGTAGAATTTTGGATAGAGAAAGTATTTTTATTTGTCTAAAAAAGAAAAAAAGTTGCCTGTGTAAAAAGTTTAAATTTTCATTTTGTAGTTGGAATCTTGAGATCTTTACAACAACACATGTTTCCTATTTTATTACAGGAAATCCTTTGTTGCATGTGTAAAAAAAAGTAAGTTGGGTTGGAACGAGAAGTGAAGCCAAGTTGAAAGAATTAAATTACATGTTAACCGCCTTGTTAACCGGATTTTACAATGTGAAAGTAGCCAGAAAATGGAAAATTACATGGGCGTATGCAAATTAATGTAATATACAAAACACAAAGCGGACAAGCTGTAGTTGTTAGTCTGCCTCTGGTGGGTAGGGTCTTTTCTCTTTTTAGAACAGATTTTAGACTAAAATGTGTTTTTTTATTACGTGGTTATAAAATGACATACTGACTGACGTGCTTCAGAGGTGGAGGAATGCAGGCGGGGGGAAAATACGTAAAAGCCAAAAATAGGCAATAATTTCAACTTATTTTCTCTTCTTTGTAAATAAAAAGTTTCAGGGTTGTCGGATAGGTATGTATGTTATTATAACATCTCGTCTCTCTCAGTCGGAGATCTTTGGTTTAAGTTGGGATGTGAAATGGATGGTCAAGTCAAGTAAAGCAACAAAATAGACAAACAATTGTAATCACGAACGTGAAAAGTTGAATGAAAGTTAATCAAGAGGAAGGAGGACAGACGGCACAACTTTTCTTTTATTTTATTTTTGCGCTAACTACCACATAATCTTTATCTGAACTAAAACCGTTTCCATTTATTTCCTTTCTATTTCTCTATCTAGTTGCTAATGATGAACCAACTAATGGAGTAAAAATACTAAGAAGGAGGGACCCACCCGTTGACCTTCATACTGACCTCCCCACCCTTTCTAATATGTCGGTGGTACAAAGACTTAAACTCATTTTGGAAAAGTTGGAGTCCGGCCAGCTGGACCAGGTTCCACCGGAAGTGCTCCAGAAGAATATACAGTACGCTATCCAGTTGATTCAAGATGGAGATCCACTCCTGAACAAAGACAGGTTCGAGCGGAAATTATACACTAAAAAACTTTTACTTGCTTTTAAAAACATCGTCGTCTAATCACAAAAAAAGAATATATATCCTGATCTAATATAAATACCGAGGTTCAAACAAAAAAAGAAGAGACCACGCCTATTTGTGATCTTTTATCTTCTGCAAAAATAATACATTTATCGCGAAAACGTTTTCAGCTTGTCAGTCAGTTCATACTTACCCAAGCGACCTCACTTGATATTTATAATTTTATTCCAGTTCACAAGATGCCAAAAGTGACAAATTTTGTATTTAAGTGTCTCAAACTAAATATTGACCTCTCATCCTCAAATCGTCAACGATCATTATCACCAAATATTCGATATACATACTGAACAAACACAAAATGTGTAGCATTATCATCCTTCCTCTGTCATTCAAAACATTCTACGTCACATGTTTTTGTTTTTCCTCCTTTCCCACATACGGCGGGGGGACTCTAGCAAATAGTAATAATCTATCAGGTATACATAATGTCTAATGGTTCGGTGAAAGCAAAAACAGAAGCATGTGAGGTAAGCAAAAAAGTAGGACCATGGAGAAAGGTATAAAATGATCGATGGATAAATTATATATGTATAAGTCTTACCACACACAAATAAGTAGTGCTAACCGCAAAAAACTACTCAACATAGCAGGTTTCCTCTCATTGTTTTTTTTCCTTAGACCGCCAACTGGCTCACACTCTTCTCTCACAAAAAAAAACACCAAATAAAAAGCACATAGGCTGATTTAGATTTTAGCGAAGAGAGAGAGAGAGAAAGCCCGTGGCGTTTTTTTTTTGCTGAGCTGTGTAATATAACATTGTTTCCTTCCTTCCTTAAATAATAAGACGAACATTATGGCAAACAGCAAGAAAAAATATGAGCTAGGTTGGTTTTATATACAGAGTATTATGCTTAGTGTGGCTTACTTACAATACAATCCACACATGGCTTTTATTATTATTAGACGCACATGAAGAAAACAACAAGAGGAAACATGATGAGTTGAGTTGGCGGTGCGGTGGCAGTAGAGTCGAGAAGGAGGAGGAAAAGAAAGTATATTACTTGTAACGTAAAATGCTATGCAGTGGTATGGTATATACAGTGTTGCCAAACAACCATACTTTCTCGAAGGATTTCCATATGGCCTTTAATTGACAGTTCTCTCTTCTCATCTATTCTTTTTTTTCCCTCCGGTCTCTTCAAGAATATAATGTGTGTATGCAGTGTGCGCAAAAAAATGAAAACGTTAAATATATATTTTTAGGAACAGCAGCAACGGTCCACATAAAGCGTATATTCTTCTAAAAAAACGTAAATATGAACTGGTGATGATGGCGGCGGCGGTGGACAAATAAAAAATCGATCATTTCCCCGATGTTTTCGCATCTAATGTTGAATGTCGACTATTTTCCTTTTGACTTTCACTTACTCCATTTCCCTACAATATATGGTTATGCGATGCGTACATATAAATAACAGTATGGTATAGAGCGTTGCAATATATATGGTTATTTGTCTTCCTGGTTGTTTTTTTGGCGAATAAGAAATTGGGTGAACGAAAGGCATGGGCAAAAAAGCAGCATGGAGGTATACATGATACATGGGTTGTTGTAATGAAAATTGTGATTGTGACGTACTCGCACATATTAAATATATTGTAGTAGAATATTTGATACAATGTTTAAGGTGATATATGGCTGTATAACCTTTTGCTTTTGATATAAAATGGTTTTGTGTGTTTTGTGCTTTTATATTCTGTGATGATATGAGCGAGCATGGCCATAATATAAAAGTGTTTGAAGAAATTGTCATCCTTGTTGTCATTCTGTTTTGATCGTTGTTTTCGTCATAATATTAATATAACTGTCTGTCTGATTGTGACTGTGAGATAGGAGGACTTATTATAACATTCGTTTTTTTGGTGGGTTGGACATGGACAAGTTGCAAAATCGTACTAGGCTTATATATTATATGACATATCAGATATATACCTAGTTTATTATATTGCCGTAAGTTTAATGCATACAATTATTGTATGACAAAAGTTTTTTCGTATTATTATTCTCCTTTTCTTTTATCTTCTTTTTGGCATAGTAGGCAAAAAAAACCGTAAATAGGATGACAGTAATACTACTATAGTGGAAAAGTGGAGGGAAAAAAAGATAGAAGGATAAACTAAACCACAACAAGATTATATATTATGAGCTTTTTGTAGGAGTTCAGTTGACTCGTTTACTTTCAACGATATAGAGTAAGGTTAAAGCATGTAAAAGTAATACTATGTATATTTACCCCTTCTTTTCTTGTCAAAGTGTATTGAGGAGAGAAAACAGAAAGACATACAGAGAAAGAGATAGAAAAAACAATAATATTAAATATGTTTGTGGATGGATGAAATATTGAATATTGAAAAGTATATGCGTACTTGGTGTTCTCAGTCTAGTATCAAGGTATTAAACAAAATACTCAAGAAAATGTTTAGAACTACTTAGAAAATAAAGTTTTAATTCAAGTTTTGTAAGTTCCGTGAGGATTTTCTCTTTTTGTAATGAGGCTGATGATATATTCATCTAGTTTTTTCGTTTCTCTGCAATGCTATTATTGTAAGAACATCTGGAGTTGGATTTTATATGTATGTTACAAGAAATCATCCATGTGCTCAATTAGAAAAAAATGCCCCACTAACTTAACTAATGGTTTGGACCATAGTAACCTATATAGTAACCCACCGGAATTTACCTGTAATCAATGTGATCATATAATACTTGACTGAATCCTTTAGGTTTCTAGACTGTGTATGAATATAGTATTAACATGTATCTTACTTAAGCTCGTCTTTTTCGCTTCCTTTATCTTTCAAAGCAATGTTCGTTCAAAAAGAGACAGTTAAAATCCTATAACCATTTACATTTTTTTCTTTCTGTTTCATGTTTATATACTAGTACGACATGGTACTAAATAGCGAGACAAGGAATTTCTACAAAAATAAAACAATTTTTTATGCCGTATCGTAATCGTATTTACTTGTGCCTTCTCTTCTACATATGTCAACAAGAAAAATAGAATTAATGGCTTTAATACACACTAGCATTAAACATATGTGTTATATTTTTTTTGTCAGGATTATTATTCCGACGATCGTTGCCATTTTTTTGTTAGCTGGAATGGTTGAGCTGACTAAAACTCTGTTTGACGTTTTTCCCTTCAATATGTTTGCTTGGAATAATACTCTTGTTGATTTTGCCCTTTCTTCATGCCTCGTCATGCACATAAAAAGCTGTTGTCGATATGTAGCTAATCATCTCAGCGAAGAAGCAACACAGAAAAAAGGGTTATAGCTTACTCATTATTTATCATCATTATCTCTATAAATCGAATATTTTTTGGTCGTTTCCTAAGTTGATGTTGCAAGGTAGTTAGAATATTTTAGTTTATAGTGCTATTGTGTGTCTGTAAAACATTTATATTTTATCGACAGAATGATGAATATTCTTAGAGCAAACAAAGAGATATCAAAGCAAAAATAAAAACTGAAGTTTAAAAAAAGTTTTAAGCACAAACTGTTTTTGAAGTAAAATTAAAGTGTTAGCAAAGAAGAATCAAAACAAAAATCTCTCATCCCATTTGAAAAAGTTTTATAAATATAAAATGTAAAAAATACACACACATGATAAAAAAAACTCTATAGTTAATACATTCAATGTTCACCTGTACTGCAAATAGATGCATGAATGTTTATAAATTATAAAGTATCCTTTTTGTCATAAAATGGATAATGGCCCTGCCATTTTCATAACAAAGTATATTTTACAGTCATTTACAGTCAACAGTACAAGCAAAAAAAAAAGTTTGGAAAAAAATTAACATGTGTGTTTGTCAGATAGTTATTATAGTTCAAAAGCTCAAATATCACACTTTTACAATTCACACAACTCCCAACTCCCCTGGCACTACTATCAATAATAATAACTTCAGAAGAAAGCCATAATATTATTCGATGAGCTTTACTTTTACTGAGAGAAAGGAATAATATCATCATCATCATACCAAACCATGCCATTGCCCATGCCACGCACACATTTTTTTTACACAAATTGGCAACATACTCAAAGTAAAATGTAATATGGATTTGTTAAGTTAAGTGAAAGTTCGTTTATTGTTATGTGCCTATCCTTCTGTTCCAATTTTTTTCCTTCCTGTTTTCCACCACCTATTTTAATATGTTTGTTACAAGAGAGAAAAAAGTGTGTAGTGTATTTAAGATGTATACTTCTTTGCTCTGTTACTGTTACCACTGCAGAAAATCGCCTCATTCATTATTCAATGACATAAATGGTTTCATGTGACCGTTATTTTAACCACTACACTACCACCATCACAAACAATAACATCAGTAGTAATAACTGAAAATTGACGTTCTGGCCAGGCCAGGTAGGCAGGTATAAATAGATCATTCGTAGATAGGCCGTCAACTAAAAAAACATGCTTATGACATGACTTTGTGTAATGAAAGGGATGACGACGAGATGGACACATTTTTATTATACGAATAATAGGGGGAAATAACTGAATATTTCAATAGGACGCTTCTTGGCCAATAAAAAATATCAAGCTGATGATGATGATGATGCTGAAAGCTAAATTAATATGTTAGTTTGATTGAAGACTGAGTAGTTTATGTAAGCACATTATACGCCCGCATTTAGATGTGTATATATGCTACATTATTTAATTGACCTTTCACAACACTTGCCAGCGTTTCACAATTTTTTCGTCCGTCTGGCTGGTTGTGGGTAGAAAGGAAGTTTGTGCAATACGCCTTCAGCCAAGTAATTGTACTATAATTTGGTTAAATTTGGTTAAATAATGATGTGCTGCCGGTGGTGGTGTAGAAAGAGTATAAAAAGTCATTGTGTCCAACTGCGTGTGTGTGAGTGAGTTAGCCTTTGGTGGTCATGTCGTGATCTGAGAAAAATGACCAAAAGGCCAAAAAAACAAAACAATTTATGCATCAATCACAATCTAACATAATAGTAGAACGTCAGAGTTGAATGATGAATAGGTACTTGAATGTTTTGCTAAACTAGCTGAATTGTTGAAGTGAAACACGCATCATTTTCTATTGTTCTAATAAAATGTATATTTATTAGATAAGAATAATAAAAATAGGATTGAAATGTAAGCAAAAAGGGTAGAGTAATATACTATTTGACTCAGCGGTAAGATTTTTAATTTAAGATGGTTTTGTTAAATAACTTGTAATAGTAAACTGATAGCGGATGTACCATACCATACCAGTGGCATATAAAAATCCCATACACATGCAAGTTTATTTATATGTATAGACTTTGAGTATAGTATATTTAGTTTACTATGTATGTAAGTATTGATATATGATAAGAAGAGAGTTGTAATTTGAAACGGTAATTTGACTCCCGACGACGTTCATAATCTCATTCAATTTTCTCCCTATGGGATCACTAAAATAATGATATATCCACTTTCACCCAACTTACACACGAGACTAGAGAGATAGCTAGCTGATGTTGCTATATCAAATAACATATAGAATCGCTAGTTTTTTGAGCTCACTCAAAATATGTATCCATATCCTTTTCTAAATCTGCAACATAGTTTTTGCAAACTTAATTGCAATATAGATATACAATGTTTATATAAGGATTCCGCTTTCACTCTGTTACAATAACTATGATTATTATTAGTTTACTCAAGTTTATATGGATAGCTACATTTCCCTATTTGCAGAAAGAAAGCGAGAGAGAAAGTAGAAAAGGAAGGAAGCCTTGCACCATGCATCCTCATAAATATTTTCAAGTTCCATCGAAACGAGACTTGAAAATGAAGTGGTATTGTTTTCTAAATACACATTCATGTGTAGTTAATTAAGGGAAAATCAAGTCAAAACAAGGTATAATAAGTCATCCTTAATGTTAAACATTACCAATGTTCGTATATCAACTTAACTTCTTTATAAAATTGCCGCGTCGTGTCATACTAAACTAGTTAGGTATGTATGTATATATTTAAGGCATATTATTATTTTGATGATGATGGTATGTATGGCATTGGCATGGGCATGGCATGAGCAATTCCCAAACAAACAAAACATCAAGAAGAAAAAGAGACGAAGAGAAAAAAAGGACATTCGACATTGAAACTATTTTGCTTTTCTTTCATTAAGTTAATGCCAAAGCCAGGACACATCAAGTAGCATTATGCTTTCTCTTCTGTTAAATAATGTATGTAGGTATGTGTCTATGTTTCTTTTCTTCGTATGTTTGCTATACGTGACTAGTTTAATAAGCATTTAATTCAGTAGAGAAGCAAAGGTATTAGCGTTATTATTAGAGAGAGAGAGGTAGAAAAAATCGATTTAAGCTACAAACGTAAAACTACTGCTTCTTTATAACAAGCGGTATGTTAGGAAGAGAGAAAATAAGGTATATGCCCCATAAATAATAAGTTTGTAATGTAAGTAGTAGAAAAGTAAGGGTAACAAGACAACTCTCATAGTTTTCTAATAACACACGACCAAAAAATAAAAATAATTTATCTTTGAAGATTATCAAACTCATGTCAACTCAAGTCAAGGGAGAAGAGGTATAAAAGCCAAAGCCACAAGTAAAAGTAGAGTGAGTGGGTGCTATACATAACTAGTAGTTTTTGCCTTGTTTCATTACACTAATTGTGTAAGTACTTCTTGTTATTGGGGTATTATTTACTAAATTACCGTTTCATGTTTAAATATAACGAGCATATATGGATGAATTTCTTCTTTCTATGAATTGTGGATTAAGAAGAAAAATGGGATTTTTTTGTTTAAGTCGAAATGTTTATGGTTTATAAGAATAGAAAATATAATTGTAATCATGTATACCTTTTATATATTCTTATATGTACATATATTCATTATACAATATTATTCTATATACTGCGTTGTTATTTTTTTATACTTGGTTGAACTCAACAAATGGCAATAGTGAATAGAGTAATAAATTTTGAGCATTACTTGACATAATTACCAAACTCAAATATTTACTGCGCTGCGATGCGACATATATATTTTTAGAGAGAATTTCCTTGTTTTCCCCTAATTTTCTGATTAAATGTTTTCTTTTTCTGCTTTAATCACCCCGAATCTTCAAGGATCATTTTATAGCTAAATCAGGGTCATCTATGTCATTATCATTACCTCAAATAACCAATATTTAATCAGAAGTACTCTAGATAAGGTATCATTACTCTGTTCACTGCTTGTTGAGTGAGTTGCACAAGTGTATATGTAAAAAATTTATCTTCTTCTTCATCCTATTCTCATCTCTTTCCCCGGTGAAATGTTTATACTGGGCACATTATCTAATCTAATCTTTCTCCGTTGTCATGGTATACCCCTACCTTATATGCAATATGTACAATTCTTCTTTTAATATGTGTAGATTTTGACCTAAGTAGGAAATCGTTCTCGTTGTTATGATCCCACTAAAGTATGTAGTTTGACTAAAGTAAATACAAAGAGTAAAGTGTAACGATACTAACGAATATGTACTGAAGGTATATATGACTTTTACGGTGGTAGTCTTCTTACAGTTGACATTATATTGATGATGGTGGTGGTGGTGGCGTTGCGTTTGTGTGTTATTATTGCAAGTGAAGTGTATGTACGGAGGAATGGAGTAAGTGAAAGAAATCATGTTGCGTTAGTGCCCTTGAGACTCTTCAAGTAGAAACACCAAGGTTGTTTACATTGCTCAATAAACACTATCGCATCATATCGTAGCGTGGCGAAGAAGTAGTCGACTTAGCTCTCTATTTTTGTATAAGGTGAATTGCATGTGTTTTCCTTCCTTCCTTTTCCACTCTTTACTTTTACTGCCGGCAATGTTGCAATATGTGTATAGGTATTTGTAGGTGTACATAATACTTTAGTTAAATAACATGCACTAAAAGTAAGACAAACGCCTGGCCTGTGCTTTAAATTACCAAGCCGTCAATGATGGTCAGTCCAATCGTCGTGTGGTCATTGATGTTTTGCCATTTAGAGTTATTACCCATAGAAGAAAACCTAAAAGTAGTATACTTTGTTACAATATGAACTGCGTGATCTGTGGAACAGAAAAGTGTGCCCATAAAAATGGCAACTTTGTTCTGCTATTCACTGTTCACCACTAATTGACTTTTTGTGACGTATGGTGTCGTCTTTTATAAACATGATGAGTCGAGTGAATATGTAGTATATATAGTATGTATGGTGGTCATCGTAAAAAAAACAATCTAATTTATTTTTCTAGTCCACTTCACCATCATTTGCCTGTAGAAACTTCAAACTTTACTATTGGTCATCTAACGCTTTTAATTTCGTGTCTAATGTCTCATGTCTTTTCTTCATGTGTTGTATGTCTTTCAACTGTACAATCAATCAGTCACTTGTTCTGTCATATTCGTTGGTCACGTTTAACTAAATTTTGGGAGAATATGTGAAACTGTTTGCTAAATAACAAAATTATATTGGGCGCTATTTAAACTATATTTATCTAACGAAATTGGGTAATTGCGTGTCTCGTTCTTTCGTATGTGCGTATATTTATTTAATGTGCTAATTAACAAATTTGTTGTGACTTACAATTTATATCTCTGTTTCTTGTATTTTTTTTCTCTCTCTATCCTCTCTAGCAGAAGTTGTGAACATGTTGGTGATACATCGCCATCTTCTTCAGCCCAATCATCTGCATCCGGTAATACCGCCATAACCACTACCACTACCACCACAGCCCCTTCCCCTTATCAAGTTGGAGGTGGTGGAGGGGATGGGAGCTCGGCGGAAAATGCCTTTAACAAACTGTCCCACATTCGTCATCAACAGTTACTCCAAAGTCAGCAACAACATCAGCAGCAATTTAAAAGGCAAAGCTCGACTCCTTGTCCCTCTTCAGCTGCCAGTTCTACTTCTTGCGTTGCAACATCCGCTGCACTTATTGCTGCTGCTACTGCTTCTGCTCTATCTCCAAAAAAATCTACTAATCTTACTACCACCATTGCTATTTCCGCTGATGCTGAAGAAGGAGAAATTTGTGCTTCTTCTACTTCTGCCTCCACTATTATCGCTGCTGCTGCTGCAGAAGTTACATTAGTTTCTCCAGAACAAAATCTCTCATCTTCCAAAACAACCACCACCCCCACAACACCAACAAGTAGCACCACCAAGACCCCATGCGTCACAAGCTCAACATCTACTGACCTTCCTAATGTTAACGTTACTGTAACTGATACTGACACCGATACCACTGAAAATACTAACATCATCACTACCCCCACAACAATAGTTGCCGTTACCGCACCTTCTTCTACAAGTAGTGGCGGTAATGATAACGACAACACTACACAAACACCACCACCACCCCCATCAGCAGCTCCTCCCACAATAGTTACACCAACGAAAACAGGTCGAAGGGGTAGTAAGGTAGCGTTGGGTGGTGCTGCCGATGACACACTTTCAGTACCGGAGTCTCGCAGGTTTACACAAAAAATATATATTCTTTCCTTTCTCTACATGTCTCATGTTTTTAATGAGTGCATTTTTTAAACTAATAGTTTTTCTATATCACCCCATTAAAATATTTAAGTAATTTCCACCCTTTAAAAAGTATATTTGATTAAATTGTGTACCATTTTCATTTAACCTTTTTGCAAGTAATCTCTATTTGCCCCTTTATCTTATCCCCGTGTTAATAATTTGATGTTGTGAGATTTGCAATAATTTAGATTTTTTAAATTACATCACTCGATCATTTTTTACATACATTTTTGAACACAAAACCATTTTTTCGTCACATCTCCAATTTTTTTTACACCATTCGTCTAAAAAATTACCTTAACACTATAAACCATGTACACATATTTAAACCGTAAATTAATTATTTTTGGTCGTTTTTGCATTTTGACATTTTCTAATTTAATACGCTTTTTGTAGTGATTTTTATTTATTGAACTTATAACTGCTTTCTTGCTTTCAAACGATTGGCTTCCTTGCTCTTATGACACATGCAGCTGCGAAATATAAGCTAAAATACGTGTTCATCTAAAAAAAAGTATTTTGTCAGTTTTATGATAAAGATTTATAGTATCTCAACATGTTATGCAACACTCTGGATTCATCATCCCATCTACAGATTCACTAAATTGAAAGCGGAAGCAGAATAAATTTGTTTATTACTATTACCTTAATTTATGGCACAGCGTGTCAAACTCTGTTAACATTCAATAATACGTGAAAAGCGCTTTTTCAAACTTGTTGAAATTCTCAAAGAATTATGGCATGTTTGAAATTGCCGTTATAAAAAAAGATACATAACATATTATGCATTTTTTGAAACCCTGCCCTGCAAACAAACAACGTTCAATCCATTTTAACGACACAATTAGAAAGGACACATAAATAAGCGATGTGGTCGCTCTATATTACGATATGTCGTAAAAAAAAGTAAAAAGATTTACTGATGGAAATCATATGGAACGAGGAATGAGACATTTTGCATCATAAAAAAAGTTTTATGAATGTGTTGGCATTTATCCCACCGAACTATAACATGCATACCGAATACCGGAAAAAATGATGAGATGAGTTTGTTTCTCGGTAGAATTCTCATATTATTCGCGGTATCATCACATCATTGCATTATGACCTGGTGGTGTGGTAGTTGGTAGTGGTGGAGTTATGTAAACGTCATAGTAGTAGTAATGCTACCAGCATAACTGATGATACCACGAGATGATCATTTTCAGAACCACATCCAAAGCTGGAAAATATTCGAAAAATGTATGTAGCGTAACGTAACGTAAGCCATTATTACTTTCATGGTGAAAATGATGAGAGGGAGAGAGAGGAGAAGAGGTGATGATGAGGTGAAAATGTGGTGTGGTGTGTTCATCATGATCATATCTTCAGGTCATCATTATAGGATTTTTTTCGGGTGTGGAATACAAAAGTAGAAAAATATGCAATAAAAATAATAATGCAATTGCAAGTGAGAAATGAATGTCAAGTTGATTCTCTGAGCCTCAGAGAATTCACATTTTTATTTCTAACCCACATCATTTCTCCACTTGTATGACTTGGGATAGTATTTTGACCAATGGGTTGAGTTGAAATATGAACGGTTACATTTATCTCGATTTTAAAATGTTTTTTTTTTTTTGAGAGAGAGCTGATCTTTTCTCACAGTATCCACTCAACAAGGACATTTATCATTTCTCTGTGTGGCATTAGTGGAGTAGTGCTTTCTTGAAACTTTTAGCCTTGTATTCATTCAAAGAAGGATTTTAGTGGAAAAGGTAGAAACACCTTTTACCCAAAAGCAGTCTGACCTGACGACAGTCCATTTTGGACAGATACAAATATGTGGAGAGTTTCTCTGCTTTGATTCGTTCGTAAACTAAAAATGCAAAAATCTTTCACAATTTTTTTGCACTCCCAAAAAAACACTAAAAAATGTATACATATTCTTTAAGCTCTCATAGTCATGATATGCTTGAAATGCTGCGACTGACTACTCTCTTTTTTTTGTTTACGCTAAAAACTTCGTCGTTATTTCTCTATCTATTTTCTTCACACGTTCGTATTTTCATTTTTTGTGTATTTTTTAAACGATAAATCCATGAGCTTAGAAGGTTATAAGCATGTTATCTATCCATCCTTTTTTTACTTAACCTTTTACAGTTTACGGCTGGTTCACACGCGCTTGCCATTTACGCAC
Source organism: Entomobrya nivalis (assembly GCA_034695485.1). NCBI lineage: Eukaryota > Metazoa > Arthropoda > Collembola > Entomobryomorpha > Entomobryidae > Entomobrya > Entomobrya nivalis. The sequence goes on along the minus strand of JAQFZH010002956.1, from coordinate 7 downwards.
ATTTACT
>JAQFZH010002955.1:0-14982 GCA_034695485.1 Entomobrya nivalis | reverse complement strand
CTAAAGAGTATTGCACACGTATATTTAAGAAACATATAGTAGCATATTACATTAATATTCCAAAATTATTTCAATGTATTTTTAATATAAATCATTTCACAAGAAATGTAACTCTCATCTTAGTATAACGTTTACTATATACAGTTTCCAGTCGAAGGATCAAAACGGAACTCAAAGCTAGCTTGTCAGATGATGATAGCTTGTAAGAGAGCGACTGGAAAAAGTTTAAAAAGTTTCTGTTGTGCATAGTTAATCTCTGCATCATTTATCATTCATCATCAGTCTTCATTCATCACTGTCCATATTTTCTAATCTTGGAAGTAATATTGTCATGAGCAGACAAAAACGGGTTTAGACTTTAAAAGCGACTTTATATATTTTATATAACACATTATGAATGATAAACAGGGGTGTGGGTATTATATTATGTAAATAGATGTCATGAATATTAGTGTAAATGTATTTCAGAATTTTATGCTTTCCCTTAAAGACTTTTTTTTATAAAGAGAACATAAAGAAAGACGAAGTATCATCACAACTCATTATGGCTGCATTAGAAATTTGAAACTTTTGCGAAATGCAAATATTAAACATGTTTGTGAACACTTACAGGAGGAAACTCTGCTACTTCATCGCCTCAAGAGTCAACTAAGCCTACGAAAGCTTTTACCTTTCGTCGTACTGATGGGAGTGGATTGTTTGGTGCCGTGACTAACGATGCAGGAGCCAACACCTTAGGATTGGACAGAGATTACACAATCATACGAGAAAAGTTTATGGCAGAGTGTGATCACATTCCTGGTAAGAGCCCCTTTTGTTTCTGTTATAAAACTGAAATGAATGAAGGGTTGCTTTTTTATTCAAAACGTCTACATTTAAAAAATTTAATTGTGACAAGCACTTCGCATTGCGTCAGCATTTCATAATATGTTGACACACAAACAGTACAAACAGCTTCTTATGAAATTGCTAGCATCAGTAGTTGACACGTTGACACTGACATGATAATATCGCAGAGAAAAAATATTTCTTTAGATTGACAAGGCTGCTGTATCACGAAGAAATACATCCAGAACAATGACAGATATAATATTAAAAAATATTTAACTCAGCTTATGAGTTTTTGAGATCAAAAGTTATTCCAGGATATCCATTTCAGGGACAACTCTGACAAGCTGACAATTATAAAATCTGCAACTTACTCTAGACGAAGTGTATAAGCTTTAAGCTTCCACTGTAGCTTTTGCAAATTTGCGTTGTTACTTCGTTGTGCACCATACAAAACAAGGCCACAGAAGTTCAAGAAATCTGATTGAAGATACAGTTTAACTAAATATATTGGATAGAATTAACCACACATGTCATCATATGCCATACATACGTCACATCATAATTACTTATGTTTCAATCTCGATACTTTTTATCGTATTATCTGGTGACCTCATTTTCTCATTGTCAATTTTAAAATATGTGTTTTTTAAAATCTTTTCATCAGAAACAGCAGAAGATATATACCCTTATGCAACCTTTCACCTGCCAATGAAAGACAATCTAGGGGAGAATATTGGAGGATATTTTACAGCAGCAGGACAGTCTCCTCATCTGTCAAACGCAGAAACCATTCCTATTCGTCAAGTAAGTAATTATTTTCATGATGACTTTCTCCGAATATCATATAATGTTTCAAAGGTGACTTTTATGTTCTCCAGTGCTAGTAATTAAGCTTCAAGCTTGAACATTAAATGTGTCAGTGGGCTTTTTCACTTCCCTCGAAATGAATAAAAATCTAAGTTTATTCCGTTTTACTTTATCGTTACGGAAAGTTATTGAAAGCTTAAATAACTTTAAAATCTTTTAAAATAAAATCAATCCTTTTAGCCAAAAGTGAAAATCAAAAATGTACTTTTAGGTAAGTTTTGATTTTTGAACGAATGCATCAAGTGAAATTTTCGACAAATAAAAATGATCAATTCTGTGTGTCGTGGTTATGTACGTAAAAAGTCAAAGCTCTCGGCGTCTAGTACCCTGTACCACTTGAGCTGCATTCACACAATGTCCTCTCCAGTTTAAAAATACACACAGAAGTGGTATTCAGTTGTACAAGCACACATAGTATATAATTTACATGTAAACAGACAAGATCTCCAGTCAGGCATGAAATAGAATGGAAAAAAATCAGTGTTATTGAAAGAGAGCATAGTTGAAATGGAAACTTATCAGGAGTATTTACTTGGCACTTGACATCTACCTTATAAGTTTTTTCTCCAGCAATACCCGATCCAACCCAAATATGAAAATTTAGAAGGATAAAAGCCATCATGCATAAATTGCTCGCTTTTGTTGTTCCTTCTTCTCTTCCCAGACAACATTGACAAAAAATATTTTGGGGTAGCATCTCTTTCTTCGTTTTTTATCCAGAAGCAGTATAGCAGTCACATTTTCAATACTTGACTTGGGTCAGGTGGCACAAATCGAAGAATAAATATTGCCAAACATAATACAATTTTCAAATTTACAAAATCGCAGGACTGTTCCTTTCCTTCTATCTTTAGAGCACTTGCACTAGGTTTACAATAGCCAATAGTGGGCACGAGCATAATCGTAATATTTTTATTGTTATTTGCGTAGATTGTGTGGTGGTAATACACATGCAAAGCAATATGAATCTTTTCAAATTCAAGCATTCAAAATACAATATTCTTCTTTTCTTGTTGTTGCTTTCACTTGAACTTGGTACTCTGGTTGAAAAAGTTTTTCTCGAAAAACATGTTTATATACATTGTATTTTGATGCATATTAAAGAAACGTAGACTGTTACCGAGGTTTGATAAAACCAGAAACCTTCGGCTTCCCAGAAGATTACTATAACCCATCTCGTTCTTCAGCCAAGTCAAAATCAAACTCTTCAGTCGGTTTTGCTAGGCAAGGATTTTGACTTGCGAAGCATGAACAGGAAGCATCTGCCAGTTCGGTTTGATACACCTTATATCCATCCCAATATAACTCCTATCTGAAGACATACCCATGTGCAGACATTTGGTTTGGTGTAGTATTGTTGGGAAAAAGTGGGTACTACTATATTACTTCATAATAAAGTAGAGTTGTCAGTTTATACACATGAAGGCAAAAGAGAGCAAACAAATCTAATCGAATTGAACTTTCACAATTTCAGTACTTTTCAAGTGCTACATGGTTTCTGTTGGTACAACAGCATGTGAAGTCCGTAACCATCTATTTCCAAACAGAAGAGTTCATCTGGCTGAGTAAATCAGTAGTAAACTGAACGGGATTGCTATTCAAATAATGCAGTGCTATTGTATATTTGTGTTTGCACACCTTAGATCTATACTTGCATAAATTATGAATATATATGCTTCACAAAGTTTTTTAGTATAAGTATACGTAGGAATGCAATAATATTATGTGTATGCATAAATTGGTTTTGTAGTGAAATGGTAATATTTGGCAGACGCAGATTTACAAACATGCACCCACCATCGAGTAATATCAACTGACAAATGAAGTAAACCCAACTTTTCATTTTCGACAAATGATGAACGACAAAATGGTAGCTTAATGACAAAATACTTTGGGAGAAAATGACGAGCATGGGAATGGGGACGTTGATATACTCGTGTAAATACGAGTATTCTCATGAAATATATTATGATGGTGATGGAGAGCAGCATGGAGGAGTTGAGTAAATATTACACCTATCAAATACATTTGTTGTGGAAGTAGTGAGGTTTTATCATCGTCATGTGCTTTCACTTACAAATCTACTTTGCACTGATATATAAAATGTAACATAACTTTAGTTGAAAAGTTCAAATGTACTGTCGTCCAAGTAAAATATATAAACTGAATGTATTACCGTATGGAATAGGAATTTTGTCATTTAACTTTTTGCCAAGCTGCTTTGCTTTAGTTTATTAAAGTGTGTATCATGTTGGGGGTGAGGTAGACGATGATTATGGCATCGCAGTATCATTTTGTCAAAAGTTTATTTTATTTCTGGAGGACTCACAAAATAAGCTTGCGATGCGATCCCTTAAAGTTTACTTTATGAAGTAGAATAGTAGTCTACTGGGACAACAAAATAATATAGGAAGTTTCAGATGGCAGCACAATAAATGATCTTGGTATCTGCTTATTATGAAATTTAATAGGGCGGCTATATAACTTTCATTTTCATGTTTGTCACTTATACTATTTTCAATGATATTGTTGTTTGTGACACAGATTGCTCGAGGGTCTGCTGCTGCGGCAGCAGTGATAGCGGGAGGTGGTGGTGGCGGAAGATGTAAAAGCGGTCGGAGAAAGTCTCAGGGTGGAGGCAGTAGCGGTGGCAGTGGAAATACGAGAAGTACTCCTGTAACTATGAACGGACCGATGGGTCAGGCGATAGGGGCTGCTGCTTCGTGTAGTGGAGAAAGTCCGGGTGAAAGTGATGAATATGATGATAGTTGTGGGTCTGAATCTGATGAGTGTAGACATCCTCATCATCAACACCATCACCACCACCATCTTCAGCAACAGCATCTTGTGATGGGAATGCTGGGTTCTGGGGATTCGACCATGTCAAAAGCATGTCGATATTCGGCGATACCTGTAACCCAGGCTGGGGTTATATACGGGCAAGCAGGAGGAAGACCAATATTTTTGAATGATGAGACGCTTCTAGTCAGTGACAAGGATAGGAAGTCACTACCTCGGGGTCTGAGATCGAAGTAAGTTACTTTTTGAATTTCAAATGCTTTCATGCTTATGTGTCTCTGTAATACGTAGAATATAGTACCAAAGTGTAAAGCTCAAGGGTTAAAGCAAAAATTGTCGCGTGAGTGGCTGTTTACATAAAAGATTTGTAAATATTTAACCAGTCCACTATACAAAAAAGTATGAGTTTGTAACATTCCTCCGTGTCAGCCGGGCTTTCACTTTTAAATTGAAAGAAGATAAGTAGCAATATATTTTATACAAATATGAAACGTTTAGTTTTAGGGGAAAGCAGGATAAACACAGCTTTGTCTACTTTTCCGGAATGGAAAATGCATTTTCCACACTGCAATAGTCGTAAAGTATAAAATGTCAAGGCATTGTTGCAAATATGTATGCAATACAATAACAAAAATGTATTGTACGAAATGAGTTTAGTAGAATAAAATGAAGTTAGGGGAACAACAAACTGTGAAGGTTGTACCGTTTGTTCCCAATTCCAAAAAATAAATATATTTTGAGTTTGGAGCATGTAATATTGTACGAGTAGACGACTGTTGGCACAAGTGGCACCACTACTTTCATTTTATTGTGTGTATATTTTCATCTTCATGTTATTTTCTCCTCTGTGCAGATTTTCTTATGGAAGTAGCAGTGGTATAGGAAGTATGTTGAGTCCTGGTCCAGTTTCATCATCTTCAGCAGTAGGCTATCAGATTCCCCCTGGGGGACTGGGACGAAGTAGTGGAAGCAGTGGTGGAAGTAGTACAGCCAGTCGCGGTGGAGGAAACTATACAACAAGTACAACGGATGAAACAAGTTTTATCCTCATGTCGGCTGGTTTAGGGAGTGGGAATGCGACAGCATGTGCAGCCATTCATCCACACTCAACGTACGACTATGATTATGACTTGGTCGCTGCTGCGGCGGCAGCAGCAGCATCCGCCAACACTGCCTCTTCAGTAGCTCATGGGAATAAATATTTGGGAGGAAATACGACGTCTCGGCAAGCTAGCTGTAATTTACCGCCATCGTCATCAGCATCGATAAACACCATGAAATTACAGCAAAGTGCTGGTGTTGGTGGTGGTGGCGGCATGGCCAACTGCAATAGAATCGGTGGTGGAGGGAGTTTGCTTGGAGGCGATCCGGGAAACAAAACAGCCATCAAGACTGATTTAATATCTCATCACCATCATCATCCGCAACAACAGTCGGATTATACAATTGCCGTATGACAAATGTAAAATACTAGTCTTAAGTTTTGCTAAACTTTTTATACGTGTTTTCCGCAAACTACCACTTGATAAGACAATATAAAAGAGTTTTATAGATAATCAAGAGTAATATTTTCATTTCCCTATTTATAAATAACATTACATATTTCATGTGCATACTACTGCATTTCTAACAAAAATTAAAACATGAGCTATATCTGACTTCAATTATTACCAATGATAATCTTGAAGGAAAATATCTACATACCTACTACTTCAATTATGTTTTCCACTTAGACTGCTGTCCTGGCCATAACAAATGCAAATCGCACGGACGGGGCGTTTAAAACAACAAAAGTGAAAATTCATGTGTCTCTTCCAATTTCATTTGTGCATAGCTACAGCAAAGATGTGTAAGAGGTACACGGAACAAAGAAAAAGGCAGCATAATGACTATGCGTGGTAATGATGGTGAATGAATGGACAGAAAAGAAGAGTCTGCAAATGGAAGCAGTGGTGATATCATTATTATCAATAACAACTAACAACACACCACAACAACCATGTAGGAATTCACTGGTGAAAGTATAACAATTCCATTGCAATTTAGTCCCAATCCCAGACTATACTTTGCAGCATAGATGTAGTAATCACACTGTCATCACCATTATCATCATCATCAACTTTTGGATGTAGTACTGTTTGCATTATTAAGGACTCTATGGTAAAAAGTAATTTATGGAATTGCTGTGTCAGTCTACCCCGTTGATCCATTCGCTATCTAAATCGTATAAGACATTTAAACCCTAGAGATACCTTCGACCAAATACCACATCCCACATTTACCAGAGTGGTCAGCCAAAACTTTAGGATTATGGACGTTTTCTTGGATTTATATCATTCTGCAAATGGCAGTAGTGCTCTGAAATTTCAGAGAATAATCTTAAAGCACCATTTCCGTTGTAAACATTTTATCTTGTTGAAATAAGAATGGGCGTCATTTGACTTTTAATTTCGTGTTTAAACTGAATGCGGTCCTTACTTACAGCACTGCACTTCCTTGGTTTGTGCTTATTGTATATAATGCATTTTGAAAATTAGAAAGAGGTAACGTGTATATTAAAGCAATGGGTTACAATACAAAATCACCATATTACATTCCACGGCATGACATTAGTGAAAGTGGAGATGAAATGAAACAAAAAACGTCTTTATGAGTGTGTTTATGCTGTTGGTTGTTTGGTGTGCATATTATTTTGTTAATATTGTGAAGGAATTCAAAGCGATTTTGGCGACACATCATTCCCAGGTTTTTACACACGCCCCTAATGGTTTGTTTACCACTGATGAATGGATGTTCTTTGTGTGCTACACATTCCCCAGCTTTTGTGTAACTTTGCCTCTTGCTATAGGCTTATGGGGCTATTCACTTGGTAGTGTTCTGTTCTATTTGTTTATATATTTTGTACATGCAGTGGGGGAAGTAGTGGTTTTCGGAAGATGATAAAGACCTTTTTTATATGGGTTTGCAAGGGGAACACATTAACATTACTATATGTATTTGGTACTATTATTATTATTAAATGGCACGGCAGAAAGAAAAGAATAGCTTTCATTCAATTCGAATATGCAAAATTGAATAGTTCTAGTGACTCTGGCTACCACTGCTTCCGCAAACTGTGTAGTGTAAAGGGAATCAGATGACGAGAGAATGGAGAAGGACTTTCAAAAAGAAGTATGCAAACATCCGCATTTAAACTGACGGTTTGTGTCTACAAGCGAATTGGTGTATTTTCACATAGGATAAAAAAATAGGATCAGAACCAGACCACCGGGCTTTGCAAGAATTCTAACAAAGCCAAGCTGGTTATATACAAACGTTTGTATTCGAATTGGGTATACGGATATATTATTTCGCATTTTATCACAGAGAAGAAACGAGCAAGCTAGTTTTCCAACGGCTTACAGTGAAACCAACCAGTCAGAGAGAGAGAAAGAGTTCTAAAGATTGACTTTATTACTGCCACTTTCTCTCACTTTCCTATTAATAATAACAAAAAAAGCTGAAAATTCTGTGAAAGAATAAATTGGAATCAGTTTACTAAAGTATGTATAGAGTTCTGTTGATATTCCCATTTTTTATTTTATACATGTTCCATAAGGTTTTTTAGGGAGAGCTTTCCTTGCAGGAGAGCTTTTACTGTAATCAAAAGAAATCTATATGCCAATTATTTTATTTTAGTGAAAAAAGGACTTTATTGTTTCATGAGCCACTCTGTGCCTTATTTAAGCGGAAATTAATTAGTTTTGCTATTCATTCAGCGGTAGGATGACAGAAGAATCATTCTGAATAAAAATTTGAGTATATATAGGTACATATTTTGTTTGCTTGTATGTTTAGGTAGAAAGAAACCCATACAAGATGACGCAAAAGTGTGCCATGGTATGATATAGAAATATATTATTTAAGTTAGCAATGGGATAGATATTAAATAAGCTGATATCGATTTTTCGATGGAGATTGGTTATTATATGTACGTGTTTATAGTTTATAGTAAGCATTAAGACTAATTATTAATTATATGTAAGTTTTTACGAGATGACTATGTATTAACGTGCCATTGTAAATTCTATTTTAGATTTAAAAGGAATTCGTCGAATAAATCTTAACAGTATTACTGCCAAAGTAGAATAGATACAATGGAATATCTTAGAAAAATGTACTTTTGAGACTTAATTACCGTACTCTTTGGTGCTTCGTTAAAATAAAATTTCCCGGTACATTTTGCTAGTTTCTACATTTTAAGCATCGAGTGGTTAGTTTTAGTACTACTATCATTAAAGTTTGTGAAAAACATTCTAAATAGGACTTATTGGTAAATAACAATGTATGTATGTAAATTACTCGGAATATATACAATATACATATATGGTATATACCTAATTATAATTATAGCTGTACATAAACTACATAGAGATATATTATTTATACAGTGCCATAGTATAAGTGAAAGCATATCGACAAATATTTGTAAAACCAGATTTTCAATGGTGATAGTGTAAGTTTGCTGTTGTCGTTCATTTTGTATTAAGCCGAATTAAAGAGATGCGCAGTAGTGCAACACGTTATTCAATGTGCAAACCTCGTGGGAAACTGAATCGTTGAAACGAAGAAAATAAAGAAAATGTTTTAAAAAAACAATCGTCTTTTCATTATTGATTATCCTGTTTTTCGAAAAATCATAGCCACAGTCTCTGCAAAAAAATAGAGTTTGAATTAAATTCAATACCGAGATAACCCCCTGCATCAATAGGTCAATCAATAGGGTTGAAAAAGTTGATAAGTGAAAAGGGTGATTGCATTGATTTCAATTCTTCTTGTTCATTCAAAGTTTCTTATCGAAGAAACTTCATAATTCATGTGCATAAGATTTACTCAACAAAGTTATAATAACTCAATCATTACACGACTCATTCGGAACATATAGCTTACTTACAATGCGCATATATATGCTTTAAGGATTTTACTATTTCAGAAGCTACAGTCCAAAGTAGGAGAAAGAACAGTCCTGATAATGAGACCAAGTATTCTCATACCTGACCACAAAAAGGCATAATCAAAACATAAATTTGATTCATGAAAACTCCATCTTTCCTAACACTGTCGTAAGATTTATTATCGATATTCATGAGCCTGAACGCGAAAAGGGTGTAAACCAAAAAGTACAACAGAAACAGCAAACATTAATCAATCAGTGGGAGCAGTCAAATATCGAAACGCTATAGCATTTCATAACTTCCACCAGTTCTTCAATTCATTCGAAAAGGTATGAATATGAATTATATTATGTTCCATAAAAAGACTACTCTCTTCAAACCAAAAGTACTTCCATATTGTATATCATTTGACACAATTCGCCAATGCAATGGATATAATATCGCTGCGGCGCAGCATATCAATATTACACAACGATAAAAACCTGAAAAAAACACCACATTAGCACTTTCATTCAGCACAAGTGAGGCGCTAAATATACACGTCCGTCGGTCGGACGGTACCTTATACCTGATTTTTAGTCTAAAAGGTATATTTTCCAGATATTACGCAAAAACCATACTTCAATATAATTTATCAAAGGAATTGGTTCCTACATGACTGTTTCTACCCTTTTCAGCTGACCTCTAGCCATTATCCCTTCTGCTCGACTTGAGTAAGCACTTTTGATACGTTATAAAAATTCATGAAAATGGCAGACCAGTCGACTAGGGTATTAGTGTAATAGTAGCACAGTTCAATAGAACCACTAACACTTTTCACAATAAATCAGTTCATAAACGAGTAGAAAAATACTCATGTTTTTTTTCAAATAGACTATACCACTTATAACGATCACACTTGGAGCAAACAGCGCCAGAAAAAAAACTGCGAAAAAAGAATACCTACTCTCTGTTTTCCAGCGGTTTTTTCTCCATTCCTTCCGTTCATCTTCAATCTCTCGGTTGAAAGGTAACAAACGATTTTTCATGCAGTTTAAGCACCTGACTACTCACTGCTGACCACCTACATTTTCATTTTTTTATATGCCGCTGCACACAACAATGTGTCCATTTTGTATTGCATTACATCACCCTCTGGTCGCCCGTTCAAAAATAATACATATTTGCGCTGTCAGTACTACTTCCGTTTCAGTTTACCGTTCTGTTGCACCGTTTGCTTTTTCAGAGCATTATTTCTCCTACTTTCACTTTGAAAGGATGTTCAGCAAATAAATCATGTCGTTGCAACGTACATCTGCTCACCAACAATATGCTTCTTTTCGCTTTCTATTATTTAGAAATACATAATACATTTTTATCTACTTTGTTTAGATGGACGGAAAAGTGAAGTGAATCTTTTTACATTTCGTGGAGTGAATATGAATGGGAAGCACAAAAAAGCTACCGCAAAGATTACAGCTATTCTCCAATTATACAGTCCGATGAACAAAGTGTAGGAGAAAAAAATCTGATTTACACTAAAACGTGAACACCCACATATACAGCATTTCCAATAAACGGCTTCTTTATGATAAAGCGTATTGAGTCGGCTTTGACTTTTTTTAGTATTTGTTGCTTTCCATCATTTTATAAAATAAGTTATACGTCTGCACATAGTAATGGTTATGGTTTTATTGCCCCTCGTGTAGACTCACCCGCAGTAATGCAATGCGATAGGAAAAGTATATTTATTCATACAAAAGTGGATATCAAGACTGTTTCTTTTTTTACATATACTACTTTTATAGATTGTTAGGATAAATCAAAGATAGCTATCGTAATTCAAGCTTTTTATTTTCCAGTCTAATTTATGACAAAAACTACAACCATAAAAACTCTTTTTAAGACCAAGCTGAAGAATGAAGAAAGAACCGCAACATAGTTTTGGGAAATTTTTAAAACTTTTTTTATCGACAACTTTAGCATGATATACATACTTACCCAAGCATTTTAGTAGAAAAAAGCGTGTTCCTATTTTATTGCTTCAGTGACTCTACCACCTTGCCGTTTCCATATCCTTGTCCCTTGTACATATCGTCAGTGAGTATCATCATGAAACAATATTATGCATTTGAAAGCACACACCTTTTACCGGAAAAGCAACGTAACTCAAACCATTCCATCAACAAGTGAAAATCCGTCATGCTTCTATGCTCTTTTCCCACTTTGTTCAGTGCTGGGGGGCGCGGTTGCCGATTTCTAAATTTTATTTGACATCACAGTATATAGCTATGCAGGAAAATAAGAGTGATGAAATCCTTTCCCTTATGATTTTACACGATAGTATATTTTGTCTTGTTTTGGTTTCCTTTAAAAAAAAGTATTTTTCTCCCCGTGATAGAATTCCATGAGGGACGGGTTTCTGTCAATGGGAAATAGTGTTTTACAATAAAAAATACAATATTTAGGCGTGCTTATTTTGTGTTCCGTTCCGTTATGCTATACTCCCTCCTTTTAAATAAGTTCCCTCTGCAGGATTTAGAATCGAAGCAAGGAATATTTTAAGATTTACAATAAAAACGCATTAAGACATCCATGTACTCCTGGAGCAAGACATTAAGTTTGCCTAATGCTAGAATATGTGTCGAATAGCTCTGACGAAATTTATGCGTTCCACATTTTTGCACCACGCAAAAAAGGAAGTGCTTGAATTGAAAGCAACAAAACTGCAAATCCCACAAAAACACACACACAGACATATCATTTTGGTATTCACACTCTCTTTTCTTTGCAACTAAAGCATGTCGGTCTAAAGTGCTCTTTAACGACGAAAAGAATAGAAAAAATCTTTTTTTACCCCCTCGTCTTATGTAAGTAATGTAATATGAGCTATATTTGTATGATGATATATATTCTACTATATATGCTATACACACTTATTGTGAATCGTCCTTTAGTGATACTGCCAATTTGGACAATTTCCAGTCACTTTGAATTGTTGTAAGGCAGGAAAAGTTTTACTCTCGGTAAGAAGGAAAAAGTAAAGGAGACCCTTTCTTTTTCTTCAAGAATATAAGAAGCCGCATGGCTACCAAAAAATAGGAAGAAAAGGAATCTCAAATCAAAATGCAATGAAAGCAATACAGTTTTACGTTTACCACCGTGAACAAGTAATCATACAGAATTTTGTAACGAAAAGAGAGAAAAAACCATCGTTTTCATCCTCTTCATGATATTGCACACACGTACAAACAAGTCTGGTAAAGAGAGAATTGATTGGATATTACAAAATCATATCTTTCTATATGGCACTTTATGTTCGCAGTTTAGTCTTCTTTTGATTCAGCAATTGAGCTTGGACATTATTGATTCCATCAACTAACGCACCAACTAAGGGGAAAAAATCACTGTATGGACACTTTTGGTAAAAACGCCAACTAAAAAACGGATGTTCACTCAATGAAAAATACCGAATAGAGGAATAAGTTAGAAAAGTAATACTTTTTTTTGCTTGTTTGCTTCCCTCAATAGATACTTTTCCAGGCCAAAGTTTTTCCCACCTATTCATACTGCCGCAGTTTAGTGAAGAATTTAAAGGAGACATTATAGATAAATGGGCATTGGTGAACTCATTGCAATGACTCAAAAAATCGGCAAGCGTTTATTACAGCATTTTCTACAACAGCAAAGATAAAATAGGTACAAAGTTTCCTATAAGTTGCTTCTTCATTTTCCCCAGAAGAAACCAGTTTACGGTGTAGGCATCATTATCCAAAAACTCAACCAAGTTATTTCATCTCTTTTCTTGGATTTTTCCGGGGTAGAGAGATGAAGAGCGTAGCAATACGGAAGTAAGGTTTTCACAGAAATGAAATCGTGGTATATAACTATAACCGTAGAAGTTAAGTACTCATTTGTACTATGCTTTATGTTGCAATCAAATCGTTCAATGCGTACATTTACACTAAATGTTTTGCTTTGGAATTGGAATTAATATTTAGACTGCCTCTAAATTGTTTTGTTTGTATTTGATTATTGAACAGTTGAATTGTTTGTTTCATTTGTAACCTAAAGGTTTAGTCGTTTTCCATTTCATGTACATATATTCATCAAATTAAGCTTTCAGAAAATTATATGAAATATTTCTTGTCCACAATCTTATTTCTTTAGATCGGATGTAGCAAGAATGTAAATAAAACCTTGAAGGCGAGGTGCCAACTACTTTGGTAAATTAAACAAGCATCGGGTTAAAACTATTTTAAAAAGTTCATCAATACCCGGATGTGAGATACTACTGTTACAGTAAATGAGTATACTGTATATCTATGTATATTTCCGTTTCAGTAATCTTGTAAAATTCAAAAGTAAAATTCAATTTTAGTAAGCCAACAGGAACTACAACAAATGCAGTAAATTAAGATATCATATTTACAGTATCACAAGTTTAATAAAACATTAAGATTATTAAATGTATTTAAACTAGAAACCACTACACACCAACTTTTGAATGAAAATTTCATTTGAAAACTCTTGATTTACATTGCTTTACCCTTACAATATTAAATGTGCATACAATCTGCCTACATCGTATTAGTGTTTGTGTGAAAATTGCCAGGAAAGGTTTAAGGGTTTCGTTTGAAACGCAACATTAAAAGTAAGGCATTGCATAACTAATTAATTCTCGCAATACTGCCATTAAATCGGAAACGATTGTATACTCATTTACAAAACCGTTTATATCATTACACGAAGGAGGGGTGTAATTTGATGTGTGGCAGTTGTAGTAGTGATGGTGTTACGTGCTGACTGCCTGCAATGGGATGTGACCATGCAAGAGGAAAATTGGGGTGGGAATGAGCAAATTAACCTGAGTAATTGACCATAATGCAACACTTCTGCTCTTATCTAAATTTCACTTTTAGACATTTATGATCCGAATCAGCCCCAATTTAGTGGGAAACTTTTTTGAAGGCACGTTCTTTTAATGTAGTTGGTTTATGGGAAAAAGAGAGGAAAAGGAAGTGGGTTTTAGATGTGTTGCGGTAGTAGCTGTGTGGTGATGGTGGTGGTGGGACGGGTATATGGATGAATTATTGTAATGAAAAACTTCACGACGACTGTTGCAGAAGCCAATGAGGAAGCGTTGGATTGAGTATACTTACTAAACTGCCAAAGTTAGACCTTGGAAATGAGCTGGGAGTGATATAAACACCGTAAAGTTGGAGATGAACCTTTATGGCTTTCAACTCCAAAGGGGGATGAAGAAGTTTGGAAAACAAGTTGAATAAAAGTGCCACGTGCCTATAGGCGCGTTATTTTAGACGATAGTTGTAAGGTTATTTATTTGGTCTTTATTGACCATTCATTTCTTCGTTGTACAGATTTTTATACTTTCAAAAGCCAGTGAAAGTACACCCTTGTTGTTTTATTTTCATCCTAGGGGTAAATGAGCTCACATGCGCTAAAAAAGTGTTTGCTACACCCGGAAAACGATAACTGTAAAAATTTGTTCTATTTGCTTAAGGGGAAATAACTCGCTACGAATAAGCTTTCTTAAAGAGTTGAAACAATA
>JAQFZH010002954.1:0-14982 GCA_034695485.1 Entomobrya nivalis | reverse complement strand
GTGGTCTCTTCTTATGGTTAATGTATGCATAATGTCGTCCGGTCATTTGTCGTTTTTCCTAAATTTCATTTATGGAAATTGTCGTCCGGTCATTTGTCTTCCGGCCAAAAGTCGTCCGGCTAAAAAATTCCGGTCAAAAGACGGCACACGAAGAAAGCCATACATGATTAAGCAAAATTATTGTTACCGTGCATACACTAGTACAAAAACTTACAACAAAAAAGGTTCAAGAGGTGCTAGTGAAAATCCATATAATTCTATATAACACTCATTATTATAACCCATTCCTTATAATTGTATGGACGCTGCATCTCATTTGCTTGTTTGGTTCGCCTTTGTGCATGGGTACGAAAACTAGTTTGAATGCTTCTGCCGCTCATCTGTAGATTGCTGTTGTCCTTGTATCTGCTGTCTGTGTAACTCTTGTTATATGTTAGCTGTCTCAAAAATTGTTTTTTGTTGTCTACTTTTTCCCGAATCTTCTTCTCGTCCCAAAAGGTGAATGTCCATTTCATATACATCATCCTTACTCGAGTAGGTATTTGCTGATAATTTCAACTTATGGCAGTTTTTAAAAATATCTGCTTTATCTTTGGCCGTTTTAAGGCTAAAAATTCCGATGGAATGTCCCCGTTTAGTCCTTTTAATGCTTCCATGTTCGATTTTAGGGTTCACATTTAGATTATCTGCACAAAATTCTTCAAACCACTTGATATCGGTGACTTTTTCATTGGTATTTTTTATCCCATGGACCACCAAGTTTTTGCCATATGGAATATTTCTGCTTTTTCTTTTAAAATCCAATTCCACTGTTTCTGAAATTTCCTTTTTTGCAACTTCTTTTTCATTCTCGATAGTATCCAACTTTATTTCACAATCACGAACAGTGTTAATCAACTGGTCAACTTTCGATTTTAAACTACAAAGTTCAATTTTTAATGATGAAATTTCAGAAATATTTATTTTATTTACTTCAGCTAATTCTTTTAAAAATTCCGTATTCGTATTCTCTTTCACAAAATTCCAGACTGTTTGGATTGAATCCTTTTATTCAGCTTCAAGTCTAGCCATACGTTGGTAATCACGTATTCTACTTTGGCTACCCATTTCACTTTTTTTTTATCTCAGTCGGACCACAACCAGTTTGTATGTCTGCTTCTGACCACCGCTACAATCGAACTCATCATGATGATAATGATAGTTGTGATGGCAGATGTGATGATGATTGTAGATGTAGCTGGTTGTGTTGATGGTGGATCCTTGGTGGATGTAGACTTCAATATGAAAAAATGGGTGTTTCAGTAATGTTGAACTGCAATGTTCACGTATGCATTGTCTTAAGTTAATGTCTAAGTAGTAAGTAAAGGATTTACTGGTTATCATTTACTTTTCTCAACGCTAATTAATGCTAAATAGAACAAGAACCCACTTAATGCATGATACATTGTATCTAGCAAAAACCAGATTTCCAGTCCAAGACAAACATGAAAATATGCTTCTTTTCTTGAAGAGTACTTAAAGTACGTACTTACCGGTACACACAGTTGCATGTAATCAGACATGGTTTATCAAGCAAATTAAAAAAACAAATACCCTAGCCTTAGTTTTGCATTCTTGAATTCAGCTCTCGCAAATTATGACAATTCCGAAAAAATTTCCAATTATTTTGGTCTTCTAAGCGATCCAAATTAATCGATTGCAACCATTCCGAACGGAAGTCATCTGCATAAGGTTATTTGAAAAAAGTACCAATATTTTGTTGTAATTAATACAGGGGAAACTCCTTTTTATTATCGCACCAGTAATAATACCTGCCCAGATCTAAATAGTAAATATAACAACTGTGGTTTCAATCGATAATTTGGTATGTATGCGAATTGGACTACCTTATAAATTGGCCGTTTCTATCAATCGCACATATTGCGAATCGTCCGAATTTAAATCCGACCTCACAGTTAAATTGTCACAGTTTAATTGTGTAGCGACATGCATGGTAATAGTGGTAGGCATGATTGATAGTGTATTATGTTAGTGAACGCATGTAAAAGAAATCATAGAAAGATAATGGTGGCGGTGGTTTTGAATGAGTGAGAGAATGAGAGACAAAGTATAATGCAACTATCATTGCTATACTATCAACCAACCAATATACAAAAAAATTAAACAGAAAATTATGCTTTTACCAACACAACAAAGCCAAGCAAGTCAAAAAAGAAAGGGTTAAAGAAAATAGGAACAGATATGCATGCATACATAAAAACATAAAGAAAGAAAGTGGGAAAGCATATTTGAATAATGTCAACAGAATCAGGCAACAAATCAAAAAAGTGGCTCAGAAGCACGTCCTTATTTTGTTATGTTTATTGATTAAAACAAAGCATTAAGTTTTTTTTAAGTCAGATGGTGTAATTTTTTTCGATCTGTGCATTAAGATTGTGATAACTATTACCAAAAATATAATTAAACGATAATTATCAACATTAATGATGTGCCTTGATAGTAGTTTGAATTTCCCTCTTAACTGTCTGAATGATGTGACTATGTATATCTGTGTGTAGTGGTAATGCTTTACTCAAATGCATAGGGGAAAAGAAGAGGAGAGGAGACAGAACAGCTCGCGTAGTGCTGCATGCTACTCAACAACCAAACATAAAAATTGCATTTTTACTGGGAATGCGTTGATTCTTCCATAAACCCTTTTGGCAGACCTAAAAAATAGTAACCTAAATAATATAATAATGAAAAGTACTAAATATATTTTAATGTAAAAATATGTATTTATAAAATTGAGTCAAATTTTCGGAAGAAATTCCAATTGAACTGAATTTATGACGTTTTATTTGTCGATAACATACAATTTGTAATACAGCATAAATGCATTTCAATAATGAAAGGATTTTTTTTGCATCTGTCGTCACAAAGAAAACAACAAAAAAAACGACTTATTATACCGACCTGTAATATATTAAAAGAGAATATACGTTTGAGTAAGAAGTTTGCACACAAACAATTTCCGTTTTTTTATTGTAAGAATATCTGTGATGTTTTCTGTTTTAGTACCAAAAAGTCCACATTTTCGTCGTTTGGTTTTCGTTACGTTGGTCATACTCCACATAATAGAAATGAGATATCTTGAGAATAGGCCAGAAAACAAGCATGCTTTTTTTAAATATATTACAAAAATCATTAAAAAGTTAACTAAAAACATTATCTTTATAATGCTTACAAATCGTACGTTATAGTAACCGTGCAAAGGCAAAGATGTAAGCTCCAAAACGCTGATACTTTTGCAAATTTAGCTCTTTTAACAACGAAATTTGGATGCATGTGCATATGATTCAGCACCGTGAATTCCGGATTTTGAAGAAGATGCACTCAAAGTTTCACCTCCGACCTCCGAACAGTGGTGTGCATATGCATTCTTTGACAATTCGAATAACTCAACAAATCAGCGGCTAGACTTGTTTCCGGTTGATGCAAAAATAGAAATTCGAGCGTTCTCTGTGATTATTCAATAGCTAGGTATTAAACTACGGAGTTCATTTTATGCACAACATGGTAGTAGAATGTCACGAAAATATTTGCTTCACACATTTATTCATGGGCTATATTTTACAATTATATTTTTCAAGAAAAATAGTACAAGCGATAATGAGAATAAAATGTGTACAAATTTGCACTTCCAATTCCTATTCACATTATAAAAACACATTCAGTAAAATCATAAATAATAAATAAATACATGGTAGGACAGTTATTTATTTTATTTCATGAATATATTTACGATATATTTAATGCTAATTTTTTAAACAGCCTATAACTTTTATAGTTTTATTTTTATTTTACATGTAAACTCCATTTACATTTATTTGCTGGGAAGTAATTAACTAGTACACCAAATATTTCAAAGCCGAATTCATATTTCTCAAAGTATAGCAAATTTACAGAATATTGATTTATTTGTATGTATTTCTTCCAACCAAAACCGCCAAAGAACTACTTTGTTTCTTGAAGCAAAAACTATTACAGTAACTTTACATTTACAATTCCACAAAAAAAACTCATTGCTTTCCAAATGCCATAGTCATACTTTATTTTATTACATAGGGAAATTCATACCGATTTTCGACTTTGTAAAGCTTTAAAATTACATATAATTCCTAAAAATAAGCAAAACAGTAATGACATTAAACTTTAAAAATGCTCACCAAACCTCGATCAATAACTAACAGCTGCATAACAATACATCAGCCCAATGTAATCAAGTTTTAATATTTCAATCATGCACAAAACACACGTATTCCTTAAATATAATCTTTTCAATCAGCGACTACACCCAAATGATTAAACTAAAGTTTCATAGCTTTTGTCAAATATTACAATAACTCACTGTACAATAAAGTATCAGCCACACCTTTACTTTCTAGTGAACCGATCATCCGTTTCAATATTTTTAATGTAATTTGGCTAACAAAGCAAATTAAATCATGTATCATTCTCTCTGGACTAGACTTCATAACACAATCTTTGAAGAGTTCTACATATTTATTTTTGTAAATTATGGACAAATATGAACATAAATCCGATGCTTTCAAGCATTCTAAATTCTAACATAATTTTTGGTTTATTCTATCAATTTTTCTCAGCCCGTGCACAAGACGTGGAAGAGTACATATTACCAGTGGGACTAAATTGAAAAGAATTATTATTAACTGATCCATAAATCGAAATTATGTAACTACACAATGACAATAAATACGCTTGACTTATGACTTTAATTTAGTCACAAATAAATCGGTTATCCTATAGGTTTATCTTAAACTGTTGTAATATTTTTACATGCAACGCTTATTTACCCAAAAAAATGATAACAGTAGTTTTTATTGAACAACAAAAGTTGATATAACTGGTGCATATGTGTATAAAGCATGATAAGTTGTGTTGGTCTAATTTTGGAACCGAAATAATCATATGAATTTAAAAAGTTTTAGGGCCACATGAGTAGTTTTGCTAGCTATGTGCGGACAAAAATGAGTTATATATAATTCAAAAGCTTTTGATATGGCAAATATTTAAGCATACACATCCTGCCGCAGGTAACGGGGTAAAAAAGGACTCATATCATTAAATATCAATAAACTGTTTTACGACCAACACTAAAATATCATAGCTCATTCAAGAGCCCTTATTGAGCATAATAAATAGCAAAGAATAATTATTTGATAGTCAAGCACTCAATTTAAGAAAATTGAATTCAATTCAACAAGACAATTCAAAGCAAAATCATTTTATATTGATAGAGATGATGCAGATTTACATTAGTTGACTTGCAATGCTGACATTTTCGAATGTAAACTGGTACTGTATGTATGTATGTGGAGTGTCCTTTTATGCCTAAAATTGCAGAAGACAGACGTTATGCTATGAACAATTGTTTAGCGAAATGACAAATACGAATACAGGGTGAAGCACTTACAACAAAATCGTTTTGCGGCTGGACTCGTGGGTGGAATGGAACCACAGTAGCATTTGGCAACCGCAACCATCCAGACTGGTATACATATTTTAGTATGCCCTAAAAATAAAAGAAAACAACCAACTAAAATAAACTGGGATGTGTGAACCTCTACGGATTTTCCATTCCCTCCATATATGAGATTCTCCAATTACAAAACAAATTTCTCATAGAGCTCGATGACTAGATACGAATACAGGGTACTTTCCGTCGGAATTTCTTTTAAAAAATTGTGACTAACTTTCGAATTTGAGCAATTTTAACGGGAAAGTAACGTTTTGAGAGATTTTGGTTTGGTTCAGTGAATTATTATTATCCAAGTACATCAAATAAATTTTACAAAGAATCAAAATCAGGTTCCTCAATTTTTTTGACGGCGTTATTAATTTTCTTTTGTCAACAAAACTTCAAGTTTTATTTCAATCCTATCAGTAGTTGGAAAAGTAAATTTTGGAGAAATGTAATGAAACCATTTGAGGGCATAAAGATAATTCTTGAAGGGAACAGAGCATGAACATCAAAAATCAAACAATAAAAGAAACTAGCTTTCTAATGGTTGGCCTTCTAATATATATGACCATGCAGCCAGACATTCACCGCAACCGTCTCGTCCTGATGTCCTGTCAATTGGCCGAATATTTGAGTTACAGAAGTGACAGAAGACCAAACGACGTTATGCACAAATGATTTCTATTATATTGAGTTAGATAATGTGGATCGTGGCGCGACGCTTCGCCAAACCGACGTTTGACCAACCTCACTTAACCAAAAATATTTTTTTGAGCGACAATTAACCAAAAGCAGACACTTGGCCAAAATATAATTTATGGTTAACGACATTTTGCCAACTCAAAAAATACGACATCTAGTAACAAATGTTTTAAGGAAGTTACAAAATACCTGAAATAACAAACGTTCACATTGTGTATCATTGCTCCCTGGTCATTATAATTTTAGCACATAATATAATTCACGCGCAATGAAATTATTTAACTTTTTTATAGTATCCATTTACATATAACTATAAACAGAATTTTTGTTTCCGAATCGTGAATTATGATCAATGCATTAGATGGGATACAAATGATGTCATTCTGATATCAAATATAAACGGAAGTGAGTATACAATTTTCATATTTTAAAGCCTCCCTCCTAGGCCTCCTATCTACTCTTTTGCACCAAATTATGAGCAGCGGATTGACATCAACCGTAGATCGTGTAATGTAGCGACAAAAATTGTTTTCCGTCAAATGCGGCTTCAAGGAAGCTGACAGTAAATTTAAATTTAAAACTCATTCAGTTAGGTTGGAATCCCACTGCATTGGAACAATAAGCAAGGATGCGAAACTTAATATTAGAAGAATGCCAACTTCCAGAGCGATGAAGTCGCTTGTGGTAGAATTGGTTTGATTTTGTTTTTGTTAAACACGATTCCTATTCGTGCACATTTTAAAATTTATCATATTTTAGAAACAATGTGAACGTCGTTTGTAATTTCATCTATTTTTAAAAACTTTTTTTATAAATTGTGTGGCTAAATGTCGTATTTTTTGATTTCGTGAAGCATCCTTAACCATAAATAAATGTTTTAGTGAAACGTCGTTAGTGAAAAACTGGATTTTGCCAAATTTCGTCGCCCAAAAATCTCTTTTTGGTTTAGTATCGTTCAAAAAAGTGAAACTGTGGTCAATTGATGTTGGTGAAACTTTGCTATGCGAAAGCGTCGTGCCACGGTTGTTTTGAAAAATGTTGTTACTGATTACTGTATCATATTTGATAAAGCATCCAAAATTCAGGGCAACTGAGGTAAAATTGATAAAAATTTCGTGCTTTTTTCTCGCATATGAGTCTTTTTCTATTAGGAGAAACATTTTTAACAAACTCTGCATTTGTAACATCCCGATAAATGCAAACCACATTCCCATTTCTATCCTTGTCATTTTCTAGATATTATTCTTGGGTCTGCTTTTTATCCAAAAACAAATCCTGAAGAAACCACCAAAAAAATTGTGGAACCTAATTTTTCTTTGTATTTTAACATAATAATTCACTGAAATAAACTGTTTTCTCTTAAAACCTCAGATTCATAAGATAACATCAGATTAAACAGTTCAAAAAAATCAGAACTGGTGCGTTTCGGGTTTAAGTCATCCCAACTCGTTTATGAAGCTAGCACTTTCAAATATCCGGGACTACCTATATATTTTAACGGAGTATCTTTTGGCCCAACTCAAAGTTTATACAAAGATTACTTTTAAAGTTATTAAATAAACAGTTTTAGAAGTTTTGCCAAGGTATCAGAAAATCAGAATGGTTTTTAAATCGGTAGATTTCATACATGGAATCTATTCAAAATTTGGGGTTTTGTACATATTTAGTTAAGTTTAGGTCAAACACAGCTTATAGTCTATGCTTAAATGAAAATATAATATATTGGCTTTTTAGCCTAACTATAATATTGATCATTGCTAAACAAACCTGTTAATTTGCTAGTTTATTTGTTAAGCGGGATGTTTTTTAATTGAGAAAATTGCTGAATTTCACTGAAAATGCTTAAAATACCCATATTATCCAATGTCGACCTACTATTCATGATCTAGTCATGGATATTTTGAAATTGGAGAACCTCAAAGTAAAGTTCATGTCAAACACAGCGTATATTCCATTTTCAATGAAAATATAGCGTGTTGACTTTGTATCCTAACTATAATTAGTGAATAATAAGAAACATGATAATTTGCTTCTTTGTTTCGTTTGTCTATGAACCTTTATTGAATTTCACTTATGGATTTTCAGCAGAAAAAATTAAAAAGTTCAAATTACCCATAGCATCCAAGTTTGCACGATGACCAGAAGAATGCCTATAATAGCAAGCAGCATGTCAATCACCTGTTCACGTTCGATGATTGATGGGTCTTCTGTAATTGGCTGCAGTGGGCCGAATGGTGTCTCCATCACATCATGGGACAGTATCAAAGTATTGTTTGGTAACATGATGCCGCCTTTGAGTCGTTTGTTCTGAAAACAGTGAGAAAACAATAGAGTTTCTTTAAAATGCAATTTGTCGCTTTCGTATTCCAAAGTGAAATTTAAAACGGATGTTGTCAAAACTAGATAAATGAAGATGTACATCAAGTGCTTACCAAAAAATTGTTAAGCAATAATCAGAATCAGATTTAGGACTAATGATTTAGTAATGATAGCAAGTTGTTTGTAATAAGCAAAAAAATGTGATCTTTTGAAATGTGGACAACTTGATTTTAAGTTCCTAGGGTTTCTTACAAAATAAAATTGTCACTTTCGTATTCGAAGGTAGAGAATCACCAATTTTTTGAGAACAAGGAATTGTATTGATAGCAAACTTATTGTTATTAGAGATAATTTTTTGTGCTACTTTAAAATATGGAAAGCTTTTTTGTGATGTTTCTGAAATTGATATTTTTAAAAAGCAGTTCAAACTTTTCAATGGATCTGATGGGTGTGTCTCTGAAAGGTTTGTAAATGAAGGTGTAAGGTGAAAGTCTCAAAGCGGAATGAGGCATAAAATGTCAGGGAAACTGTGTTTTATGCAGAGAGAAAACAAGGATACGCAAACCATGTACAAATTTAAACGGAAGATGAGTAATTAACTTTGTTTAATGACGTAGAAGGACATCGATACATACATACGTATATACATACTAATATTTTTAAATGGATACACCTTAGGATATGCTCTCCTTTAGTCAAATTCTGGTACGTTGGTAAAAGAGACATAGCTATCGTTTATCATGTGTAGGATCTATGGTAGCGTACTTGTCTTGCTGGTTGCTTTGTGATCTTGTGACTTGGTAGTCTTCCATAACTTCCTGTAAATTAAACCTTCGACGTAATATATTTAATAATACAAATTTGCCATACAATACCATACCACATTGTATTGCCCGAGTGACGCACATATGATTGTCCTAACTTGACAATTTTGGTCACATATTATGTTTTACGGTGGCATAGGATTCTTATGATAATAAGGTTAAGTCTCCCAATCTAGAAGTAACTTGACATGACTTGTGGAATTCAAAAGATACAACAATTTCATATCAGGCTTGTTTCGGCAACGTTTTCCGTGCCTTTCATAAAGACTAGTGCCCACTAGTGAATATTTTTCTTGCATGATTTTAAACCCAAGAGAACATTAAAGATACTATCCCATATTGAATCAGAGAGAACATTTGATGGACAAAATCAATTATTTTTCCTAAATTTGAAATAATATTCCCTCTTCCTGTGAGTCAGCCTTTATACTATCCTGTTCCGTTTTCTTCACTTTTCTATCTTAAACTTTATAAATTCGCAATAATATAACAGAGCACTTCTGCACAAAAATATTGCTTAACACGATGTTTCATTTCAAAGCTAAACAACAAACTATAGGAGAAAACCATTCGTAAAATACAAACTTCACCATGTGCAATATTTAAGCTTAAAGGATTATCTGAAATTAAATACTACAGACTAGTTCTAAGTATTTAATTGATGGGATCGATTTTATAAAATTTTGAGCGCATAATTACCCAAATAATTCTTTAAATATTACAAACATGTAAACTACGGTAGCTTGATTTTTTCAGGGAAATTCAAGGTACTCTAGTACTTCAAGACACTTGTGAGGAAAGAATTATTAACAATAACTATTATTTAAATAATAATTTTAAACTGATTTAAGAAAAAATAGCGCACTTTACAATTTTTCATAGCGTAGCACGTACGCTTGTGTGGTTAGACGCCGTATTTTGCATGCAAATTGGTATAATTCTTTCATGCCAAAAATTAAAATAGCAAACTTACCGATTTCGCCTTAGTGATGGAGAATTGTTATTTGTCGAAAAATCAAACACGGCTATTGGGTGAAACCCTAACAAGATGATGTTGTGGATAGATTTTGTTAGACATTGGACACCCCCAAACTGAACAAATGTTTAGATATTTTATCATGACCTAAACATAAGAAGATAAACAATTAGTTATTAGGATTACCACTAGCATAAATTCCATTACATTTTAAGATCATGTCAAACAGTTTATATTCAAATTTAAAATGAAAATATAGCAAATTATATTCAAATTTAAAATGAAAATATAGCAAATTATATTCAAATTTTAAATGAAAATATAGCAAATTATATTCAAATTTTAAATGAAAATATAGCATCTTCTCAAAACAATTGTTAATTTGCTTTTATAGTTGGTCGTCTAAAAAGTATGTTTCATAATTTAGAATCTTGCACCGAATTTTAATTATGGATTTTCAATAGAAAAAATATTTTAAATTACCCATATCAGCCAAGTATACCCGATAATCGCACTGATAACCACAATAACAAAGACCAGAACATCAATGGACATCTGCACTGGTTGGATTGGTGTCTGCATCTCATCATGGAATGGTATCAAAGTAGTGTTTCGAAACATAACGCCGCCTTTTGAAATCGTTTATTCTGAAAATAGTTTTTTAAAAGAACAAAATAGTGTATTTTAAAATAACAGCCGCCGCTGTAACAGCAAATATAACGACGGAGCTGAATTAACGCGACACATGATATTGTCGAACATTGTTGTTGAATATGAAACGCTTTCGAATGATACGCCACATGATGTGTGCTTGATATTGCAAACTTTGACCCCAATTTCTGCCCCAAAGGTCACTGTGACCCAAAGTGACACATGGTTGTTGATATTTTTGACAACAGCTTTCGATTGTGCTGTTCGAAGTTATCGATCATTACAATATTTCACTGCAATAAATGAAAGTGTAAGGTCTCAAAGGGAAATGAGGTATCGAATGATGGAAAGACTGCTCTACACCGAGAAGAAAACTTTGTACGGATTTGAACAGGAGATAAGTAATTGACTTTGTCGCCTGTGTAGAAACATGTCATTTATTCTGTTCTGTCGTCAATTCAGATTCTGGTACATTTGTAAAACAGACATGACGACCGTTTGTTAAATATGTGTTGGACGATTGGCAACATGGATGTCTCACTGGTTGCTTTATGATCTCACTTCACCCCTTGCTCGTCTTTCGTGATTTGAAAACTTACAACCTACGTACTATTTAATAATACAAAATCGGTTCGGTTCATCTAAATATAGTTGCCCTTTGCTGAATTTTCTGGCCATATAACGTATGTTAAGGTTACACAAGACATTTCTGAAGCATAATACAATAACAAGGTTAATGGTCACAACCAAGCAAAATAGGAGTCTTTCAGACATGGCAGCTGGTTTCGGGAACGTTTTCGTGTTTTGTAGAGAGACAAGTAGTACATATTTTCCCTTCATGATTTTAAAATCAAGAGAATATTTGAGTTCCTTCTCTTTATTAAATCAGTGAGCATATTCTTCATCTCAAATGTTACCCTTCCACAGTAATACAACACGTCATTGTTAACAAAAAGATTTGTTCCCTTTTTACGTTACATAAAAACGGCAGCCATAGGATAAAGCTAATCATGAGCATAAAAATACATAAAAACTAACGGAAGTACGGCTGGATTTGTGTGCATGGATTGACTGACTTGCTCCAAAATGACCACATACAAAAATAGTATAACCGTAAAAATAAATTCTCTTCGATCGATTCCTTCCGTACAGCAATTGGCTGTGTAGAGACAGTTTTGTGGATTTTTCTGGTTATTCAATGTTGTAATCGCAAACATTTCGCCACTGCGCTATGATCTTCTAAACATAACAGTAAAAACGTGCTTTTATCAAACGTAACTTTTGTCTATATTTCATATAATCATATTTGCAATGCAATTAAAAATGACTACAAGGAAACTAGGAAGTGAATTTTCTTCGACGTCTCTTTACCAAAAATAGACAAAATCGAACAAGACGACAGAGTCAAGGAAACGCTACGTTTTAAACAATACCTTCAAAAAATGAGACGACAGGCATTCTCACGAAAATACAGGAAGTTTAAATTACTCTCTGCTAACAAATTTTGTGAGAGTGATATTTTGGGGTAGTTGGGCAAAGTGAAAGCAAAGAACAAACATGTTTTGGCTACTTAGTAAAATCAGAGGCACTGAGAAAGATCGGCTACATAGATAAACATGTACTAACACACAACTAGTCTATATACAATAGACAACTGTAGAGAAAGCCAATGTGGAAATCATAATTTTACCTGATTCCTGACTTCTCCATCTCTCAAAAGTAGATAACAATTTAAGGATGATATGTTCATGAAGTAAAATCAAATTAGCTACACAATCCAAACGCACATGAATTTATGTATCAGAATTATATTTATAAATTTATTTATATGAATTTAACTTGTTTTGTAGTTGGGAAACTAAAGTACCAAAGCCCGCATTTTTTTGTGGCGACGGTAATGCTTCTAGTGCTTTCCTTTAATTCCCTTTTGGTTTACTTAAACTTATGTAACAGCTCATAAGTGTAAGTTCGCAGGTCAGTAAGCTGCAGGTGGGATGATGGACCTATAAGCTCTCATTGGGAAAAGAAAAGCACTGTAATTTGACATTTAGCTTATTTCAGTTGCGTCTGTATCATTTTTGGAACGTTGGCCATGGAATCCTCTCAAGCTGCCCCATAGTTAGTGTGAATGGTGACTTTGGTACCGTATGCTCCACAGTTGCACATATTAAATACACATTTTGTTTTCCTTTTTCATAGGCACAATTTTTTTTAAATCATCTAGCACACAAAAGCATTACATTCTACACATCACCTACACCTTGACTTGGGCTCATGTGCATCTATTTTATTTATTCTTCATTTACTCGACAGAAAACCCATACGCCGTCGTTGCAAATGAATATTATTTAGCACTTGGTCTTTCCATCCAATTGAATATTATTATTATTTTTTATTATTATAAGTCCAATTTATTCAAGTTTTTATAATTTTTAGTCATACATATCACACTGATTTCTTACATGTAAGCTTTTAACTCAGCGACTTCACCAACATAAATACAATTCAACCGTAATTTTATAACTTAATTAAAGGTACATTTAGATTTTCCTTTCATTTTGCCTTTTTAGAGTCAACGATAAACTGTGTAATACTTCCAGTCTATAAACTTTTAGTCATGCTTCGATTTGAATTGACTAATTCTGTAGTACAAAACCAATGGTATTCGGGCACATTATCAGAGAAACCCCCTTTCGTTCAACTGAGCAAAGAAAACGTTTATACGAAAATTGATCAATTCTATTCTCAATCGTCATAAATAATTAGCTAATTTATAATTTCCAATAGTTTTATTATACTGTTATTATTTAGTAGTAAAATATTGTATCGCAAGTTAATTATAATTTTTGCATATACTGATATCTTTTCTGATTTAGACTTTAATAATTTTTTTATTATAATAAGCTATTGCTACATAATCAATAGCAATTTTTTACGAAGATCCATTTTCATTTTCAATGATATAAATACTCTATGATTTAAAATTAAGGTAGTGATGGTTTCTTGGTGAAGTAATTTTAATTAATCAATTACTTGATCAAGTTTAATTGGTCAGGCTGCTAAAAAGTAAGTTGGCAATTGACGTCAACAAGTTGGTCCGGATTGTGAAGGTTCCCCCGTTGATAAAACTGAAGCTTGAGCTCTCTACAATTGGATTCTAGAGTATGTCAGCATCCCAATGCATTCAGTCAAAGTTATTTACGCTTTTATGTAAAATGAGAGTTTGGAGGTCATTGACCGCAGTAGAGTGCAACTAAATTGTTACACCAAGTGAAGAAGGGGATCAACAATCGAGTTTTGGGTGATTACATTTTGGGCTTTTACCCCATATGTCATAATAAATGATTAGCTAGATAAAAAATATTCTTACAAAGAATATCTTTGTTTTGAGTACAATTTCAATTACCAATTGTTTGGATTTTTACACATCAATACAAATATTAATGACATAGATTAAATCACATCGAACCCAAAAAAGTATGTTTAGTACCCGATTGTCATTGTCAACTACTATAGCAATATATTTAAAAGTGGTTACTTAACATGATTACCATTAACCGTTTTCAAGATATAGTAAATTCAGTGAATTCAATTTTAAATCGTAGAACCAGCACAATTTCGTCGTTTATAGATCCAATTTCTAGAACAAAGTGTCATTTGAACTGGAAGAAACTGTTCTTTACTATTTGTCACAAATTTTCGAATTTCGAATTTAAAAGAAAGCTACAGCTAAACAAGTGCTATTTTGCCCATAACTTCCATAACATATTTTGGCTGTCCTTACACATTAGTAGCTTAAAAATATTAAAATGAAAAGCACTAAATGTGTCAATAAAATATGTATTATAAAATAAATTCCAATTGAATTGTATTTATGACGGTTTGTTTGTCGATAACAATGAATTTGTGATGGTGATCGGAAAAAATCCCAAAAACAGAATCCCAAAATCATAGAATCCCAAACGGAATTCTTCCCCAATGGAATT
>JAQFZH010002953.1:0-14984 GCA_034695485.1 Entomobrya nivalis | reverse complement strand
ATATTTGCCGGCGCAGCCGGCGCCTTTCTTAGTTGTCTACGTGCGTTATCTGTCACAGGTGTTTTACCTGTTTTATTGTTATGACAAATACAAAAGATTTGCATGATGACATCATCATCACCATCCTTTCGTTAATGGCACCAGTAAGGCAACAAGAGGAAGAAGAAAAGAATAGACAGACAACTACTCAAGGATATTTTTATTAACTGAAATACATATAAAATGATGGCAAGGCCTTTACCAATCTTGCGTGAGATTTGTTACAATAAAGTTCTCTTGATCCACCCACGCAAAACGAAATAATATTTTTAGGAAAGCCTTGCATGAAGTTTGAAGACAGAATAGGAAACTGAATTTATTTAACTCATTAACTTTAATGCATTGCATTGTGATAAAGCTGAAGCTAGAACATTCCGTGTGCACCTGAAATAACTAATTAAACTCTGCAAAAATGTCAATCTCATCAATGTCACTGTCGATAAGTAATAACGAACCTGGAGATTCATTGTTATATGGAGTGGATTACAGTGGGAGGGTTTGGTGCTATAACAACTCCAAAAATTCTAATAGTTGGTCGACTCTCACGACTGTTAATAGGATTGACGTGAAAGTAAGCAATTTAATGACACCAGAAGAAAAATTACGTTATTTTCTAAATGTGCAAAAGGTGCTTAAAAATAAAATGTAGGTACAAATTTAACTCTTTTTTGCATATTGTGGTTTTCTAGAGATTAGCATCGATCTCAGGAATTTTGTGGGCAATCAGTTCGGATCACCAGATTTACGTGTTTGTTCCCAAGCGAGATGTTCCCATACGGGTTCGGGAAGAGCTTTATGAAAATGAGGTACATAAACTGCCAAAATTCAGTTTAATAAATTTGTAAGCTTTTAAGAAACGGCTTAGTCATTTTTTTTTTTTTACTTTTTTAGAGATGGAATCCTGTTGGCGGATTTTGTGATAACCTACTACCCACCGACCGTCCCCCCTTTTCGGATGAAACTGGACTTGAGAACCGCGACAAATCTTTTATAAACTTACCCTCGGATTCTTGGCAGTGGGAGGGAGACTGGGTGATTGAGAATACTTTTGAGAATCAACTATTGGCCCAGGATGTAAGTGCAACAACTTTGCCAAAATTTGAGTTAACTTTGTGAAAATTTAATGTTCGTTTTTAATGGCTTTCAGGGCTGGACATATGCTATCGATTTTCCAGCATCGTACAAACCCGATAAATCATGGAACTCAATGGTCAGACGAAGAAAATTATACAGATTTCGTCGATACGCTGCTTTCAATAAGTGGAACAAGATTAATTCAATTTATGAGGATCACACAAAAGTAATATCAAAATGAAATACCAGATCAAAATTATAAGTGTACCTTTTTGGGGTATTGTGAGACATTAATTTATTTTACAGGAGCCATTCGTCGACGTCGCCGTGAGCAAGTTTGGCATATCCAACAACACCGAAATAGTTTGCCTCTGGGCCGTTTCCGTTCTCGGTCAAATTTACTACCGCGCCAACGTAACCACCATGAATCCCGAAGGTTCTCACTGGCAGCCCATCACCATACCCAAAGGTTTGGAAGCCTGCCAAGTTGCAGTTAGCGGTCAAGGCATCCCTTTCATCGTCACTTGGACAGGCTCCTTCCTATTCCGCATTGGGCTAACACCCCACAACCTATCCGGTACAGACTGGATTGAAATCCCTGGTCCACCTGGTGGCCTTTTTCAAGTTTCCGTCGGTGAAAACACGATGTGGGCCTTAACCCGGGACAAGAAATGCTGGACCTTGAAAGGCACTGTTCAGGAAGTATTTAAACACTCCTCCACAGAAGCAGAATGGCTGGACATCCCAGGAAAAATAAAATGTATCTCAGTCTCCAGAAATGACCAAATTGTTATGGCTGTCAGTGATGAAGATGGGACCTTAATGTTAAGGCACGGGATAACCGCAGACCAACAGCATGGCACACAATGGAAACAAGCTTTTCACGATGTTTCTTGGGATACTTTATCCGTTTCTTCGAGAATCTCTGAAATTTCGGATGTACTTGATGGAGGAGCAAGTGGAGATTCCTCTTCTGCTTCAATTCGCCCCGATTTACCATGTCAAAGTCAATTCAACTTGAGTACAGGCTCCGAATGTGGGGATATGGTTAGTCTCTGTTGGATTGATGGTAGTTGCCTGTCAATGATTAAGTCTCGTAATCACGATGGTGATCTGGAGGTAGGCCCATGGCGAGAAGAAATTGTAAATAGTTTACACACCTTAAAAGTTGACACGGAAAAGTACGACTATCCAAATGCAGTGGAGGCAAACTCATCATCATGGAGTAAATCTGTAAAGGCTCGTATGACATATAAATCGAAAAAGGGTGCAGGGATCAACGGAGAACTGGAGATTTCAAATAATGATACCCTGGTATTCCATAAAGGCATGCAAAACTCGTGGATCTGTTCGGTGAGGGATGTGCTCAGCGTACTTTTGGACTCGGAAGCAAATCTCTCGTTTTCCCTGAGAATTAGAAATTCATTTGAAGATGGTCGAGCGGAAATAATCTCATTTAAATTTGGGAACGAAAGGGATTGCGAGGAGTGGAGATTGGCTATTGCGGAAATTTCGCTGAAATCTCAGGAGGAATGCAAAGTGGCTAATTTATGGATAACTACAGAAGCTGGAGAGGTACATCAATGTGGTCAAATAAATATTGCGGATACTCCTTCAGAAATGGATATAATTACACCGGGACCCGGAGATAGTCTCAAGTATCAGCATCCATTGGTACGAGGATTTTTTCCGGGGAGTGAATTAAAGGTGGAAATTAAAGTACCACAGGATTCTCAAAGATTTGCATTCAACTTTAAAGGAAGGGAGGAGTCAACAGCATTTCATTTTAATCCGAGATTTGAAGTGAGCCAGGTGGTGAGGAATACTTATGATAAGGGTGAATGGGGGGATGAGGAAAAGGATGGGGTGTTTCCATTTAAAAAGGGGGAAGTTTACAATATACTGTTTCAATGCACTGATACACATTGGATGACAACTGTAGTTCCAGCAAATAAGAAGACCAAGTATATTTTCAGTTATAAACATAGAATGTTGCCAAGATTGGTTACAATATTTACGGCGGTTGGCGATGTGAGCGTGAGTAGCATAAGGTATGATCCTTCAAATCCGGAGGAAGCGGATAGGCTGGAATTTGCATCGAATCCTGTGGCAGGGCATTTTTGGAAGGTGGCTGCAGGGTCAAGTGGAATGGTTTGGGGGTTGAGCTATGACATGAGTTTGTGGGTTTATTTATTGAATTCAAAGAAGTCGATGGTGAAAAAGCTAATGGAAAGTCAACAAAATACGGTGGTGGATGAGAAGGTGTTTTACACGTATGAGAATCACAGGTGGAATCCACTCTCGGGGTTTACTTCTCATGGACTGCCTACAGATAGGCATAGTTGGACGGATGAGACAGGAAGAGTAAATTTGGAAAAGGAGGATATCAAGTTGCCATCAAATAAGTGGGGATGGGCGACGGATTGGGAGGTGGACTTTGATTTGAAGGAGGGAGTTGATAAGGATGGCTGGCAGTATGCTATTGACTTTCCGGCAAGTTATCATCCAAAAAGAAGGATTAATGATTTTGCGAGGAGAAGGAGGTGGAAAAGGGTTTGCAAGTTTGAGACTAGTGGGCCTTGGAGTTTGGTTGGGGGTGTGAAGTTGGTAGATTTTTGTGTTTGGGTAAGCGAGTTTACTTGTTTGGAAATATATAGAATTTTGAGTATTTTAAAGAAATTTGAATTTAATTAATTTATGGAATTGTTTTTTTTTGTGCAGATGAATGAAGACTGTGACTGGGAAGTTCTCGGCCTTAGTCCAGATGGTGATGTAGTTGCACGCAAGGGAATCACACCTGAAAATCCCCGTGGAGAATGCTTTGAACCTTTGTCAAGTGAAAAACCAATGGTTTCCATATCAGCTTGGTATCGTCAAAAGATTTGGGCTGTGGGAAAAGATGGATTTGCGTACATAAAGTACTCGGATCATTGGCAGCTATTGGATCGGCCAAAGGAATCGCCACTGAAAATTATAAGGGTTGGACCCAACACTGTTTGGGGGCTAGGGACCAATAAGGTGTTATACAGGAGAACCGATATGCAGCCAGTTTTTCCCGAGGGGAGGGATTGGAGTAAAGTTTGTGAGGGAGTTTATGATGTAAGTTGAAAAAGAAGAAAATCAATTTACTATTTATTTTCTTTTTGTTGTCTTCATGTCATGATTAATTTTTGTACAGATATCCATTTCCGGTGACGGCACACTTTGGGCCATAATCAAAAGCGGAGATAAAATGTATCAAAGGAGCATTGCTACTAGGATGGGCTTTACGGAGAGCCATCCTAATGGTCTGGGGTGGGAAATTGTTGCATCAGGACCCTGGAAGAATATGAGTGCGGCAGGAGTGTTCTCTAGAACTTCATAAAATTGGGATCAGGAGCAAAGCTGAAAAAAGTGTGATTCTGGTTGTCGTTACGTTAGCAATTATTTTTATGCAGTTTAAAAACTATTTCAACGCACAGTATAAAATACATACACGTATTATGCATTCTATTGTATACCTGTTCGATGTTTATCGTTAATTGTTTTATAAACTTAACTATGCACCTATTCCAAATATCCGTTATTAGCAACTCGGTGGTAGCTCCCGTATATTAATATATTTATTGAGTTAAAATGTTCGTTCGTATTCGTTTAAACGTTGTATATTATAGTGTACCATAATTGTACTGTTTAAGCTCAAGTTAAACAAAAAACAAAGCGTAAAATTTAACGCTGTAGTCTTTTTCGAAATTATTGAAACTATTTATGAAATTTATCAATATTTTCGGAGCTGTATTGATAATAATTATGCATGCAACTCGAGATTTAATAGAATACATATTAAAAAATAAAAATCCTACGTATGAAAATAATTAAATTAAATTGCGATTTTTTTTTGGAGAAATAAAAATTTATTTTGAAAAATCCGAGTCAATGGTTTCGCTATTAGAAGTTATAATTTATTTTATTTATTTATATTTTAGATTTTTTACGTGTAATTGTTAAATTAAATGTGATTGTGTTCATGTACCTGAAAATGACATGTTGTAAAGTTATAAATCTTTGTCTGACACAAAACAACTGATTCAAAATCAGTGCAAAAAGTATACTAGCCACAGTAGATATTGTAAAGATCATGGGATTTAGAATATCGAAATAAAAATTTCCCCGTATTTTTTTTATATCTTTGAATTGATCGGTTGCCGAAAAATAATCCCATTATGCTGTGTAAAGTTCTGGAAGGTCATTAATTTTACGTGTGCGGATTTACAAAACCTTTCAGGTAATAAATTTAAATATATAGAGTTGAAAAGAATTGTATCGTCAAAATTCGTCCAGTTTTTTTATGTTCAAATTATTTACGTAAAACTTTCTTGATTTCAGTGAAACCCCAGTCAAAATGTAACCCATATATTAACATTTAAAAATCATTAAACGATTTCTCAATTTTCATAAGTCCTATGCTTTTTAAACATGATATTATCTATTTGAAAAACTAATGACTGTTAATTTCTATGTAAATGTAATACTTTTAAGTAAACCTAAAATACACTACATCGAGACATAAAACATACCTTAAATTGTGATTATGTGGCGCATATAAATGGTTGTTACACTATAACATGATAATAATTACTAAACCAATTTAAAATCTACTATGATAATCATTACTGTTCAATTATTAATAACAAAACTCTTTAATTCCAAACATAGTGTTGAGATACCTAAAAAAAATCTAAAATAAATAAATAACACTAAACATTTCCTCTGTCCGTTCTTCTTCTAAAACCCATTGGTAATAGTTTATTTGATAAATTACATGTTCTCAATTCTTCTTCAAATTTCTTACCATGCACTTCCCTTTAAACTAACATCATAAAAAACATGTAATACGAATTGCCTTCTTATCCTTTAAGATATTTTTAATCACTAAATTGTTCTAATTAGCATAAATTGGTTAAAATCGTATGATAGCAGCACGTGAGCAGGGTATTATACTGTGCACGCATCTCCTATCCCAACGTATCTAAACATTCTAAACTTATGTATCAAAACCTTGTCTTTATCAAAATTGCGCTTGCATTGCATAAAAAGTATGTGATCGGATATAACTATTCTTCAGGTCATGCCGGAAACATTAACCTCACCCATCGGTAATTAAACTTCATAAATGCTCTATTTTTTTTTAACTTTAAAGCATATAAATATAGTTACGAGATAAAAAATGCTTTAATTTGAATACCAATTCAAAGAATAGTAATTCATATAAAATTTTGTAAGGTGTTTTTCAAATTGTAATTCAGTTTACCAAATTTTATTAAAAAATTGTTTTTATGAAAAAAACATCTTCCCCCTTTTCTGCGCATCTTTATCAATAATATTTCCTATTCTCCTCGACTATACTACTATAACTACTAACATCGTACCATACCATATATACCATATCAGGAACTAAAGAAGAAGTGCATTTTTATTCTATTCTATCTTCTTCATCATCATCTTATCTTCACATTGGACATGAGAGAGGTTATACTTGTTTTGTTATTTTTTGTTATCTAACTTCTAAAAGATAACATTAGTTGAGTCACCCTCATTGACTACAAACCACATTACACTCATCCTCGTCACTTTGCGTGTTATGCATAGATACATGCTTATCAAGTTTTTTTCTTTAAACATTGCTATTCTTCATGATCACAAAAATTGAATATTGAGCATGTGCAAATAAAAGCAATCTTTTTGTTTTTTCAAAAGTATAGAAGAACACTTATATGCAATTACATGCCACGCAGCACAAAACATGCAAAAATCCTTTTTGATGAGACCGAGAGCGTGTGAAAACTTAACTTGGCACTTGCCAAGCCAAAGTAGCAAAGTCTCAACTCAACTCAGCAATAAAGCGTCTCCTTTGCATTACAACAATCATAATCATGAAATGAAATGGAAAGGACGCCAAGCCAGCATTCAATATACGGATGCCTATTGCCTACTATACAGCGTTTCGCTTCTCTTTAAACACAATTTTTTATATAATAACTTGGAATACGACTTCTTATGACTATTGTACTTCTCATCATAAATTGTTTATAGCAAACATGTGCTTTAATGATATGATGATGATGATCCTACAATGGTAACAAATTTTATAGCGTCTTAACGCCTGGCCTAACCTAATGATTCATCCATCCAAGTAAACTACGCAGGATTAGTACTGTACGGACATGGAATTGGAAATGGAAGCGAAAGGGATATACCAACCAAAGCCAAGCCACCTCCAAAGCAAAGGAAATGTAAAAGGAGGAGATAACTACTCAACATTGCCATGTTGATGATGGATTAGCTTCACTTGTCAAGATACTATTTTGCAGCTACACACTGGCACATACATTACCTCGGCATAAAGCAAAACTCTTCAACAAAAATCATAATAATAAGGAAAGAAATTATCATAACAATAAAAGTTAAAACGTACCAAGAATATAATATTTTTTCTTTTCTGTTTATGTGTTTAGAATAGTAAAAACGTATGAGTTATAGAAGTGCTTGGATTTTTTTTGCTAGATTTAATAAAGTAACAATGCATTACAAACAGGTGAATCCAACAGGTTAGTTTTTTATGTGGATTTGGAATTAGATGTCCATGTAGAAGGTAGATGGATTGGATTGGAATGGTAAAATGCATGTATATATCCCCTTGTGGAAATTCAAGATTTAGCTTCAGTGTTGAATGATAGCGTGAGCAAAGCAGTTTGATAGCAGAAGTTTTTTTGTGATTGAAATGAAAATTGCTGGACAAAGGTTAAATTGAGAGAAGCTTAGCTTGGGATTTGTATGAAAATATTTTCCCATTGGGAGAGAATCACTTTTGATAGTGATATGGTAAATGGAGTAGAAACAAATGGATATTATTTTGTAAAGTAAACTGACCTCTTCTGTTGCAATATATTTTTGTGATTTGTACTTCAATTGACTTTGCCACGTCATTTCAAACAAAGATATTCAGTTGACTACAGAAACTGGAGTACAAATTTTAAAAAAAGAAAAGATTTTTTTAAATTGAAAATATATTCAAGTAATTCAGTTCAGGGAATAGTATACCGTTTTTTGCTGCAGACGTTTTTTGAATACCGACTTATTTTATAATTATCAGCATCTTAAAAACTTAATGGAAATTAGGTTGTTGACTCTGATTTAGTAGCAATCTTTCATTTACAAAAATTCATGAAAACTTCTTATTCATGTTGTGTTTGTGGAAATAACGTTCGTCTGGTTCTACATGGTGCACAATAACTGAATATAAATTGGTAGATAAGAGATTGTTTGAAATCTTGGTTTTTCTACTTTTTGTGTGTCAACATACTTAGTTTTCTGAGAAACATTAAATCGTTGAGTAAACATTCGTAATTCATACAAAACAGTTTATAAGTGAAGCTATTGTTGGCACTTGTGTCATGTCATCATCATCATCGATATGCTTTTGACTTTGTTCACTGTGTTGAGTTGAGTGCGGTGCGAGATCTGTGGCAAGCCCGGGTACTTGACTTTGTTCCCATTTCCGGTGAGTGAGTGACTTGGCTCAAAGTGTCTTTATACTTTTCCTTGAAGATGGTGCCTAAAGACTGAGAATGATCGTAATAAAAAGTTTAAGAAAAAAGTACCTCTTCGTTTTCATCCAGTAGAAAAATAATTTCTTAGCAAAATGACTTGAGCATCAGAAATTTATTATTGATTTTTACACTTATAATTTCCATGGAAACAGAATAAAAATCAACCAGTCAATAGATCGAAGGTTTCCAATCATTGCCATTGCCATTGCAAAACTTTATGGGAGACACGAGTGTGAAGTGAACTGCGAATAATTTTTTTTTATTGTTGGACTTGTGAACTGTTAACAAGGTGCCAAAGTGAGAAAAATGACTACAGCACAAAGAACAATGGGTGCTTTGCCAAGGTGCCTTATACTAATTGCGGTTTTAACGGGAACCCTAGTGCCCTCCGCGGTTAGCCAGATAAATGGTCAATGTAAGGAAACTCATTATGTTATTTGTGCATTTTTATAATCTATAGCATTTTACACCTGCTTTGTCGTTTATGATAAAATATATATTTTTTAAAATACAACTTATGTATAACTTTACATAAAGGTTTAGTGCAATATTTCTTTTACACAGAAATTACTTCCAGCTAATCATCAAATCATGATAAGGATCCATCTTTTGTTCACTGTAAATTAGAAAAAAACTGAAAAATAATTTAAGTGGCATTTGTGTATACATTCATGTGCTTCGTCGGGGTTTTTCTATGAATATGTTTTTTATTATGCATTAGAATATACTGAATTAAAATGTTTAGCCAAAGTTTAAAAAAATAGCACGCACATTTTCTAGAATTTTTCGCATAAAACTTCTTTTACAAAGTTACGTCAGTTGATATGAGGTGATGATAACTTAAATACATCCGTAATAAATGAGGAACCAAAGGATGTCTTGTATAATCTATTAAGGTAAAGGGCTGTTATAGTTATAACACCACGCTGTTGAAAGAGAAGAAGACTTAATTATACACATCAACAGCTCTACGCAACGCAGCACGCACCAGGCACTCAAACTACGCATTGTTATTGTTCCTGTAATAATCAAGTCAAGTCCCAGTCCTTCAATATAATTTTTTAACTTGCGTTTTTTTCTTTACGTTTTTTATGATAGCAATGATGATTTGATGATGCACATGTTATGTAAGTAGGTGTCTGATATAAAAAAGTAAGGATAAGTCTTCGTTTTTTTTATATTTTATTACTTCATATTTTTAAGTGCCACTACCGCTGTGCTCAATGAACCATTTTCATGGTCAGCGTGGCCTAAGTACAAGAAGCGGCGTAATTTTTTTCCTATTGTTTGGCTGACTGTACTATCTGCATTGCATTGTCTTTCTTGTAGTAGCCTGTAACGACAGACTTTGGCTACTTTACTACTTAAAGTAACTTGACTGTGGTCACTTCTTCTTATTCGCTGATCTGCTCTACTGGTCAACAATAGAAACGTGCGTTGCCGTTGCCAAGAAGGAAAAATCAATTTAAAGTTCATACAGAAGAATATACAAGACAAATTGCATAACAGACACATGTAAACTTGAAAAAGACCAATAATCCCACAATTTGCTTTATGAAGATCTGATACGCTTTTCAACAATACGTAGTCTAACATGTCATGTCAATCAAGATCAAGTACGAAGCTACGAAGAATGGTAAACTCTGTCATGGAAATTTTTATGAAGCTCATTTTAGCAAACGTGGTAAAGGAATTTAATATTTTTATGTAGACTTATTATATTATTAAATTTTTCAATCATTTTTAGAAATTACGCCGAAAATAATATTTTTTGAAAAATCGGGATTTGCTCCGTACCGTAGATATGGCAGGATGCGAAGAATTTAAAGGTACACTTGAAATGAAATACGATTATCGTAATAGCAAGTACGATTAGTGTTTGTGAAGCAGCAAACAATTAAAAACTGATATTTTATTAGGGTGTTTCCATTGTCATATTTATGTCAATATTGTTTGATATCCTCAAGTAATTAGTGAAAACTGGTACTACACCTCTTTGTAACAAGACAGTAAAAACGGGACATTTATCATGTCGCGAATTATAACCAAGGTTTCCAAGGTTTACTTTACTGAAATCATTGTTCTTTTCTTGTTAGAATTATTAACTTGCCACCATCTCCACCACACCGCACTGCCGCCATTATATCTTGGGTAGAAAAGTTACCCAATTATGTTGACTTGTTTTACCTAAAAGTCAAGTGTTTCCATGAAATACACAAAAGTTTTTAATATGAGCTTATTGTAGCATTAAATTTTATGTCTAGGTCAAATTGATTAAATGTGTCGAGTGAGTATAGTCTCAAGTAGTCATGGTAACAACATAAATAGTCTACAATTTCATATAAAGGTATATTTTCTCTGTAATAATGTATTCTAGTCTGTTTGGTGTCAAGTCGATAAAAATGAAATGTAAACTTTAAAAAATATAATAAACTCGCACATACGCACGCACGAATGGATATGCATAGAAAATACAAGGTAGTTTTTAATTACTTTCCTCTGTTTAAGTTTAATTATTTATGTACTTACCTTATTTAGTTTTATATTTACTTAGAACGGTGAATCACACATGGCAACTCTTAATACGGCAAGTCTCACTGGCTGGGTTTAGTTTAGCCGTTTTT
This sequence comes from Entomobrya nivalis, assembly GCA_034695485.1. Classification (NCBI taxonomy): domain Eukaryota; kingdom Metazoa; phylum Arthropoda; class Collembola; order Entomobryomorpha; family Entomobryidae; genus Entomobrya; species Entomobrya nivalis. Next base: position 3,658 of record JAQFZH010002953.1, on the reverse strand, counting down.
TATGACTTTCGGCTTCTGGCGGCTATGCTCTTAGAATATTAACAAATTGGGATTTTCATATATTTTTGTTTTAAAACCAAGAACAAATGTGTCATCAAGTCAACATCTTTAAGAATAATTATTATGATTACTGCCGTCATCATAACATGCCACCATACCTGTGTCTATTCTATTTATATCAGAGAACTGGATTGGAATTTTAATGATTTACAAATTGGATGTCAGAATCTACAAACATTCATAGAGCCGATCCATCAGGTCGTGTGTAACATGCAGCTGGTTAAAAGTATACCGGGAAATGTAAAATTTTCTACATGCCGTTCATTTTTATGCTTAAGCCTTGAGATCAGTCATGATACCTTCAATCTTCCTTCAGCTCGTGTATTGTAACATTGCTTTTGTTATTGCGATATCAATAATTATATTAAGTGATTAATTAATTAATTAGTTATTACAATTTTAATTTTAAGACAATTAGATTAACAACCTTGAGTTTTAGAAGCAGTTTAGAGATTTTTAAAATGGCTTCAAATGAGCCATCCGGATCATCCTCCGTGGGGACAGTGACTGTGGCCAGCATTGCTAATGAAATAAGAGCGGCCATTCTTCCGGAAATTACTCAAATCGTTAAGGAGCAGTTAAAATCTGCATCCCTACATGATTTAAAAAATGAATCAAATCATTCCGCCCACGCTGACCAAATTGACATTGAAAGTCAAGCATCCAGTAACAACCTTGCAGGGTTTACTGATGAAGGTAATATTACCTTTTTTACTCTTCCATGCAGTTTAAATGATGGAATGAGACACTTTCCATCGGCTAGGATCGATTGGACTTTTAAAATAAGGGTAATAACTATTATGAATAAATTACTCGTTCACTATTACAGATGGCGAGTATGGGTCAGACATTGATCTGGACCCATTGGAGCGATTATCCAAGTCCACCTGGGTGCCAGGGACTAAGACCAAAGAAACTTTGGGAAAATACTTACGGCGACAGCTTGAGAAGCCTGAACGCGAGTCAATTGATAATCGGTTTCCGCTTCCTGCATTAGCAGTTGTAAGGAATCCTACTCTTGATAAGCCAATTAAAAACATGCTAGCCCAGCGAAGAATCGCAGTTAAGAACATTCCTGGGGCTTTATCAATTGAGTCAGTTCAAGTTAGAATGCTAGATGCACTCGGGCCACTTGCAGCCCTTCACTCCGCCGCCGAAACCCATCGCTCCAACGGTACAAAAATGGACCCTGCTCCTGTACTGGAAGCACTAAACCATGCATTGATTTTGCTCGGAAATGCAAATGCGCAAGCTATCTATCAGCGTCAGCGAGCAGTGATGCAGAAAGTCAACCCGACATGTATTAATTATTTGTCCAAGTCTACCATACCCACTGCATCTTCAGAGGAGCTTTTTGGATCTGAGATCAGGAAGGTGATCAAGGACGCGGCTGACGTTAAAAAGGATTTTGGGAGCTACATGACTCAATCCTTCCGACCCCAGGCATCATTCAGGCCATCTGGCTACAGAAAGCAGTCTAATGATGGAAATCGCTATCAGCCATATGATCGGCGGTTCTAATCTAAAAAACAAAGACGGCCAAATATGAAGACATGGGTTCAAACTACAAGGGATCTGCTTTTTCAAAGGTGAGTCAAGAAAAGAGAAGAATTAATATCTGAATGTCTTCCCTTTTGGCAAGAAATAACAGATGACGAATGGATACTCAGCTGTGTCAGTGGATATAAACTTCCTTTTGTATCCCAACCTCCAAGTACATTGGAACATCCTCCTCATATTACTCAAAACAAAGAGAATTTGATTGAGGAAGAAATTGTAAAACTCCTTAATAAAGGAGCGATTGAAAAGACCAATGAAGCTTTTTATCTTAGCCAAATTTTCTTAGTTCCTAAGAAGGATACGACGTGGCGGCCAATTATAAATTTGAAGCCTTTAAATAAGTACCTTAAACAGTTCCATTTCAAAATGGAATCAGTGAACATGATCAAAGATATTTTAAAAGCAAACATGTGGATGTGCAAGTTAGATTTAAAAGATGCATACTTTAATTTTAATTAGTGAAAGTGATCGCAGATATCTTCAATGTAAATGGAAAGATACTGTTTACCAATATAAGTGTCGCCCTTTTGGCCTTTCTGTGTCTCCATACATATTCACGAAATTAACAAAGCCATTAGCTTCCTATTTACGTAAAGAGGGGACAAATCTTATAATTTACTTAGATGATATTTGGATAGTCGATGAAACGTTTGAAGATACAGGCATCATGTGTCAAGTTAGGACTTTATTTGAAAAGGCTGGATTTACGATCAACCTTCCTCACTGATTCCTTCTCAACGTGTAGAGTATTTAGGATTTGTAGTAGGAGTCACGCAACAGCAACGACTACAGCTCATGGAAGTTAAATCCATTTGTATTCCAGAAGTTAAATCAGCAATACAATTACAGGTGGATCTGTTTGCGGACAGAAACACGTTCCAACTTCCGATTTATTGTAGCTGGAAGCCAGATCCGGAGGCAGCCGGAACGGATGCCTTTACTCATCAATGGAAGAATCAGAAGGCATACGCCTTTCCTCCATTTTGCTTAATAGGCAGATGTCTGTCCAAGATAATGGAGGAGGAAGCGGAAGTTCTCCTCATTGCTCTAGCATGGCCCAACCAATATTGGTACCCACGTCTTCTTCAGTTGTTGCAAGCGCCACCCATGATTCTGCCTCCGAGAAAGAATTTACTTCAGAACCAGGCGGGCCAATATCATCCTCTAGTAGAACAAGAGAGACTAGTCCTAGTGGCGTGGCCAGTCTCTGGGAAACAAGAAAAAGTGATGGAATTTCAGAAGATGCTGAAATCATCCTCTCCAACTCAATTCGCCCCAAAACAAGGAAATCATACAAAGTGCATGGGGAAATTTCTTACGCTGGTGCAGTGAAAGGAACATGGATTCCATTCAAGCAACTCCTGGAATAGTAGTCGACTACCTGGCTTCATTGCACAACAAGGGGTTGGCTTACCGAACTATCAACTTACACCGATCCGCTATTTCCTTTTTTACTGCATCTCCAAATTGAACTTCCATTGGATCCTTGCCACTTGTTACTAAATTTATGAAGGGTTCGTTTAATTTAAAGCCTCCACAACCTCGTTATGTTAGTACCTGGGACCCTGCGATTTAGCTGAATTATCTCGATAATCTTGAAGATAATGATAAGCTGTCATTTGATCAATTATCTAAAAAGTTAGTTTGTTTACTTGCATTATGCAAAGCTTCTTGCTCTTCTGATTTGTGTGCCCTTGATCTAACTGTGTATCGGGAGACTCAAAGTGCAGTAATATTTAGTCACGTTCATCTCCAAAAGACTTCCAAAATTAATTTTTTGCCTGAATCATATTATCCTATGTACCCGGATAATACAAAATTGTGTGTGGTTGCTGCAGTTAAATTCTACATTGAGAAAACGGCAAATCTCAGGAAGTCGCCACGTCTTCTAATTGCAACCAGAAATCCGTATAACGGTATCTTCAAGCACAGTCGCAAGATGGATTTTAGATTTTATGGAAAAGTCTGGAGTGGATGTTTCCTTGTTTAAATCCCATTCCATACGCTCAGCGTCAACTTCCTTGGCATATCAAAGAGG
>JAQFZH010002952.1:0-14984 GCA_034695485.1 Entomobrya nivalis | reverse complement strand
ACTTTCTATTTTGTAGGCATAACTTTATCGTGACCAATTGCATAGTACGTGATGGACTTGGGTGGGCGGAAGAAACTTTGGTGAACAACGTTGGTTGTCCAGTAGACTCGGAAATCATGCCTCCATTCCACTACGAATCAAATCTCGCCACTGTTGACTTCCCCGCTCATAAATTCCCCTACAGCCCCACAGTGTATTACTCTTGTGGAGTGAAGCTCTGTCAAGACTGTCTAGCCCCTGTTTGCCAAGGTCCCAAGAATCTTCGTCCAGTACCTCAAGTTACCCCATATGGACGAAAATCCAGAAGAGACGCTGGCATTCTTGGTGATAGCGATGCTGATCAACAACCTGCAGAAATTGAAGTGTACAACGGAGTTTGGGTAAATGAAAGGGAAGATGAATCCGAATCGGATACCTCACTTCAAGAGAAACAAGCACGGGGGGAGATCCTCTGCTTTAAACAAAGAGACTTTGCCCTCGCCATTGCCATTTCAGGTTTGATCCTGATGGTGGCCGTGCTCGTGCTTATATTTGTGTTGTGCCTTAGACGTCGGCACACTTTCAAATCGATGGGATCCCATTCAGGATCCAGTTCTATTTATTCCGGGTCAGCGGCCACGACGGGACTTACGTCTCGACAAAGGCCGACGTCTTCACATGGTGGAGGATATTCTAATACTGCTTATTCACATTCGTCTGATGGCTAATTATGTTTTAATATCTTAATTATTTAATTATTTTAAAACTAATTAATAAATTAATTAATCACTTTTTTGTATTTAGGGAACAGTGTTTTGTTGTTTTGTTTTTTTATTCCGATCTGCTAGGTTAAGGCCAAATAATTGAAAAAAATGTCTGTCTGTTCATTAAAAATTTATTGCTTACAGCTACAACTCCATAATAATTAACTGTGTGTCAATTTCATAATAATTTTAACGAAAGTAAAAAATTGTTTTTTTTTTGGTAAAATGCAATGTTAAGGACTAGAAATGCCTTTATCTGTTTAGGATTTAACCATATTAATTTTATTATTAACAAACCATTGTTGAAAGGGGTCTCTTTTTTATGTACATTTAGATTTAGAGTAGATAATTTTAATCTTTGACGATGATGCCAATTGCCATATTATTCCATACGTACTACCTACATTATTCATTCAGCATAAAACATAAGCTTATAAACTGTTGTTAACTATTAATTATTTTTACCTTTTGTTATTAACATGATTATTTTTACCTTTTGTTATTAACATGATTAATTTTACCTGTGTTGTTAATTATTGTATTAATTATTACTACGTTGCGTATAATAAAATGCATTATGGAATTCAGAATGCAGCATCACAGCTAAATAACCAAAATTGTAAAAAGCTGTTTTTATACAAATCACGAGTTAATTTGTAACTTTAAAAAAGTAATTACATAATGTGTCCAGTATAATTTTATGTCGTGAAGAGAGGTCGACGGTGTTTGTAGTACTGTTTTTATACATGATAAAAAAAGAAAAAAGGAACTTCGTAGTTTTAAAAAGACAAGTAATTTGTTAATAATCATCATGCATGTGGGATTTAACAAAAACTAGAAAATCGTCCAATAATTAAAAAGAAAAATGTGTACACGTCTTGAGTCACCCCAAATCTTTTAAACCGGTGCGGTGATTAAAATGATTATGTGAAAATTACAAGGATTGCGATATTGCACTATTGTTAAAAGGAGTTATGGGATGGAGGCATTTAGTGTAAATTTATGTGCAATGTTATTAATACGTGTATTAACTATTAAGTTGATGAAGTTAAAGCAGTTCTTTGTTAATTATATGATTTAACCGGTGAGCAGTTTTTAAACGTAAGGCGTATGCACCAAATTTTTGTTGTTGACGATGTTCTATTTGAAAAAAATAAAGAAAAATGCAAGAATACACCTTTCGTACATGTTAGTTTATTTAATTACGCATAAATATGGAATCCATTAATTTTTATGTTCTACATTTTATTTTACTGTTATCCACTTCACATTTTGGACTACTTACTATCTTTTATAGCGAGAAAACTACTCTCGTGTAATAAATTTCATGAAGGCTAAAAAGCCACACAATTTACCACTCTTAAGTACGCTTGACAAGAAAATATAAGTGCATGAGACAAAGCAAGGAATGTGTGCATTTCAAAATTTAAATATAACTTGATTGATTACTAAGAAACCTGGAGCATTGGTCATTATGTTGTTTATTTTATCAATTTATTGAACGCAAGCAAGTTATCAATAAACTAAATTATCACTAATTTTGGTCACATTCGATTCGATATAGTACGTAATTTTTCCATCCATTCTTAACAAAGTATATACATTACCTTGTTCATCACCCTTTCCCTATAAATCATAATCACGCTATCATGGATATCAACTCCCATATGCTAATGTCAAAATACTCCCGCAATAATTCCAAGTCAAGATTGCGTCCTAACGTAGCTGCTGCAATGTTGAGCCTACGCTGGCCCCCACAAGGACCCCAAGAGACTAGCACTCGTGCTGACAGTGATGATTCTGAAAATGAAGATAGAAGGGCAGGGGGTTCCAACAGGAGATTCTATCAAAAGGTAACATCTTTTGCATATTTTGCAGATGTAAAAATAAAATGCGAAGAGATAGAAATACTTTGCAAATGATTTCCTTGTTTTATTTTTGTAGAAATCGAAGTCAAAGAACAATAACAACTCCAACTACGATCAAGATGAGCTTTTTGAGTATGAACCTGTCTCTACTCCAAAGTTTCACGACGTTCAAACCTCATGGCCAGGATTTGATCACGAGCCAGTGCCAAACTGGGAGGAAAAGTACATGATTGCAAAGCCTTTCCCAAAAACTGAGAAGGAAGTGTCCAGTAAATCCTCCTTTATCATTTACGGAAGTGACAAAGCTGATAATCTTTCTCATAACAAGATTTCCAAGCCGGCCAGGTCAAACAGCCGAAAAGATGGGGTGAAGCGAGATAAATCCAAGCAAAAGCAAATGGACAAGGCGAACGCGAAGCGAAACAATATTCACATACAGCGTACGGGGAGTTGCATCAAATGATTATTGAAAATTTCCGGTGTAATGCAAGAATGAAGATTTACAAATTCCTGATTATAAAAATGCAGTGATCCTAAATATTTAAAAACAAGTTTGATAGTTTGTGATTGCAATGCAATGAAACCAAGTATCAAAACATGAATAAATAGATGCTTGCAAAGACAAACATAATTTAAAACAAAGACCTTAAATGCGTTGCTTTAAAATATATTTGTGAAAAAGTAAACCTTCACTTGGTATTCTTCAAAATACACAATTCTGGAATTAAATTTGATGAACCAATAAATCATGTTCATAACAAATAAACTGTAAAACATTCATCCACTCCGATTATTTTAATCGTAAAGTTTACGCATGAAACGGTTGAACTTTTTCATGACAATTTGATCCGAATTCATTACACAGAGTTGAAATAAAGTCGTTTTCTTCAGCTTTTTCTCACCTTGGAAATTAGGTACTTCACATTTGCAAAAAAAATGAATCGCTTTGCATGAAAAGAAATAATGCAATGGCCGATTGTACCTTGTTACTGTTGGCTGTGTTCGTGTGACTCCTTTTTGTAATCAATGATAAAATAAATGCAAGTGACAAAACTTTTTTGTGATTTTTGTGACCTCTTGTGTCAGCATCTTGCTTTATTTACTTCAAAATCAATAAACAACATATAAAGTATTCGAAATATTTGTGTAAAAGAGTGTGTGTGTTAGAGTTTTATTTAGAGAACATGATTTTGGAATAACCCTATTTTAAAAATATATCATTTTAGTAGACCCAGTTAAGTACAAAATTAACAATAAACCTTCTTACACTCCTTCTTAGCCGTGTCCGTGGCCGTGGCCGTGATGATGTCCTTGATGATGGCCATGATGCCCGTGACCTGTCACATATTCGGATACCACCGTTAGTTCATTTATAACGTATAGTAATTAGTAATTACTAATTAGTGATTTCTATTTCTAGTACCGTGGCGGCCGTGGTGGCCGTGATGCCCATATTTTCCATAATGCTGATTATGTCCATGACTTCCATGATTTCCTATAAAAATATAAAATTGAACATATAAAGTCTGCGCACAACATTGAAATGGATGATAATGTCAAATGAAATTGAAAATTCTTGTCAAACCATGATGGCCCTTGTATCCTGAAATTAGAAAGAAATTGATATAAAACCTAATTCCATTTTTTCTAATGATTAACCTTAATGATTACATAATATTGTATATTCCAAAACCTTGATGATGATCGCCATATTTGCCGGCATTATGATGACCATGTTGGCCTAAAAACATCATAAAAAATACATTATACATCCATACATATGAACAGGAGTAATGTACTTAAGTTTAAAATGTGATCAAATGGCATCATAACGATAACTGTCGGTCCATCGATATTTCAAATGGAGATTTTGACAACTAGGTGAAGCCTCTTTACTTTCAAATGTTGACTAAGTGTCATGAAATCTTCAAAAATATGTAGTAAAATCAATTTGCTTTCGATAGTACAAAATGCTTCATAAGAAAACATCCATGCCATGGAATCCATACCAAATCTTGCATACAACTTTAAAATCCAGTTGTTACATCATGAAAACACGACTTCGCTAGGTCAAATTACTTTCAACGACACTTCTAACTCGACAGTTACCGTTACAACGACCGTATAACGGTCGCCTACCGTATTTCTTCCCATGATGACCGCCATGATGGTGCTAGAAATTATATAAAAGTCGTAAAATGAGTAATTTGTGCCTGTGCATTGTTAGATTCATTTAATGTAAATTTTTAATTTACCCCGCCGTAATACTTTTTCCCGTGATTATCCCCATGGTGTTGATGATATTTTCCATATTTGCCTGATAAGATAAATTTAGATTAAGAAGAACTCATCCAAAATTATAGTTCCATAACTAGTCAATGTTGCTAATACGGTGCGCCTTGGAGCTCGACTTCTGTCTACGTTATTAATATGTGACCATTGAAATCGTCATAATAAAAATGCTCAGCCCAGACCAGATTAGAAACCGATTCCATCAAAATCAGAATTCTTTTCTGGGCTGATTATAATCAGTTAATTGGTGTTGGCTTAGCATTTTAACTACAGTGATTTTAGTCGTAACTATATTGAAAATGCAAACATTAAAATCATAATAAAAATGCTCAGCTACGACAAGTTTAGAAACCGACTCCATCAAAATCAGCATTTTTTTCTGCATTGTCTGATTATAATTAGTTAACTGGTCTGTCCTGGTTTTAGACACTGGAGGCGTAAATATGACTTAATTCCAGACTATCTGAAGTCGAACTCCAGGGGCGCACGGTAACAATGCGACCAGTTTTGGAACTATGGCACGGTTCCCGTTAAGTCTTCGCATAGAAATATCCACTAACCATGGTGACCATCGTGGTGGTCTGAATCGTAGAACTTATGATTCTTGGCGTATTCGTCTTTATGGTATTTGTTGTGATATCCTGAGTAACATCAAATATTTAATTTAGCAACAATCTTAATTATCTGAAATCAATTACGTTCAATTAGGTTCAATTAATCAATCAATTACCATGGGTATGATGCCCCTTCTTGTGGTTACCTGTGGAACAACAAATCTTTATTTAGCAACAATCTTGAAAAAATTAATCAATTGAAATTTAGTTTAAATCGATTTAAAAATTAATCAATTTAGAAATCGCCACGAACCGTGATTTCCATGGTGTCCTCCTTTGTGACCTAAATTAAACATAAAGCGCATTATAACAAATTCAATAATAGTATAATATGCTCGGTTGTTATTATTAACAACATGTATAATAGTATATATTGGCTGTATTCATTAGCGCGTGCATTAAAGCCTTAATTCGTTAAAACCCTAACGTTCTATTTAAAAATTGGGAAAGATATTTAAATCTACTTTCGAGTGATGACTTTTATTTTGTTTGTCATAAATATTTATGTAGTTAAGTTTTTAAAACTTAAATAGTTCATAAAGCGGGAATTAGTAAAAACAGTATATTTATAGCTGTCAGTGCAGAAAATCAAACAACTTATTGAGTTATTTCAGGTTTTTATATTTTAAATTAGTTATTTTACGTTTTTCAATTGGCACCACTTGTAAAAATTTGATTATCTGGATATTTTTCCGGACCTTGACAAACGTTTTAACAAAATTAGAGAATTGTGCGTTCAAGCTAGTCGTAAGTTTTCCGTTTAATATTAAAATTTTAACGAAATAAGGCCATAATGGTTTAATATTATAACGCGAATGAATATCCCGAAATATATTATTAAAATATTACCATAGTGCCCGTGGTGGTTATGTCCGTGGTGCTTGCTAATGTCATAAAATATTATGTCATAATTTGTTAATCCTTATATTAATTAATAATTATTAATTATTAATTAATTAATTAATTAATTAATTAATTAGGCCTCACCCTCCATAGTGGTGGTGGCCATCCTGAGCCCCATATTTTTTGTGGTGGGCTGCATGATTATTATTATGATGATGCCCGTGTCTATAATTTTGATACAAGCAGTTGGAATATATTACATCTTGAAATTAGATTTCCAATTTTAATTTTATTACCTTCCGCCGTGGTGACCTACAATCAAATTAAATTTTACATTAGTAATCTTTCACTTTGTTTTCCATACTTTGTGTAAAGAAACAACGATAAACCAGTGGCTTACCATAGTTATTGTGATGGCCACCGTATTTCTTGTGGCCATGATTTCCTGCAAACGAAAATAATGCTTAGTTTTAGATTTGAATTTATCTTGGCGATTTATATTAATTAATTAATTTAGCTCACCGTGATGACCTTGGTTTCCATGATGCCCTAGGACGATGATGATAGAAGATATTTAATGTTAATGACCGTCTTAAGAAACGAATGTTCATAGATCAGTACTAGTACGTACCGTAATGGTTACCATGATGATGATGACCGTGGCCCCCATATCCCCCCGCAGCCATTTCAAGATCCGGAACTGCTTCCAGATTATTACTGGCTTCAGCCAACATTTGGCTTTCCGCCGGTATCAGCTCCACTTCTGTGCCCAGTGCCCCTGCACTGTCATCATTCCCCTTCACCTTAAAACTATTCCTAACGACTAGAAAAGAACTATTTGGAAGAACTGACGAAGATGGGAGAGTGATTAAATCTTCGTCTCCTTGAAACTGACTAGCAACAGGGGGAGACGCCAACACTCCCCAAATCACATCTCCCTCACCACCACCTCCATGCGCTGTGGGCATCTGCACACTTAAGCACAGTATGCAGCACGCTGAAAATAAGATCCACCAACTTAACAATTTCTTCGGTTGAGCACCATTTCCACAGGAGGGTCTCTTCCGCCTTTTCTTGGTGATTATGTGGCTGTCACCTCCACTGCCACTTTTTGGGGCAACTAAGGCACCCATTTCCACTCAAATATCCTGGACAAAGTCCACTATGGACACTGCACAAATGTTTCTATTTCAGAAACAAAATATTTTTTTTAAATTCAGTTTCCTTCAAAATTTTGTTTAAATTACACTATGCGCAAGCCATCATATTTGTGTGCATCTCTTTGTTGCACTGTTGGCGGCACGAAGGGCTCTGTCGATGTTCAGCTTTCTAATTTCTCTTTTATATAAAGACTACATTTAAGATTTTAAAAGTCATTGTTTCATCCCATAACGCATCTGGCAAAGCACGCTTCATATGTTTTTTTATCTTGATTTTGTCAAAACTTTGTATTGTACTAATACTACTATATTCATTTCATCATAGTTTGTTGCAAGTGATCTGATTAAAGTTTTGAACCGCTTCATTTACATTGTTACACAAATCGCGTTATTTAACAGCATGTTATGCCAAATAATTCAATCAGACCATTCTTCCACTTTGGCTGTTATAGGCATATAGTTTACAGAGTGCAGACATACCATCAACATCAACTTCCTGGATTTTTTTTGTTTCAATTATACCATGTCACATTTTCATATCCCATTCACACATTTTTGCTTCCACAAGAAAAACTTAAGATTGTGTGCATCTTGTAACCTGAATTTAAGCATCTAAATATGTCTGCTTTGATTTTGATTTTTTTTTCTTTAAAATTGATTTTGAAAATGGAGCGTCATTAGTCAATTATTATGCAACTGGTGGTGGTGTCAATAAACGTCCAAAAAACACAAGATTGGAAACGAGAGCACAATGCAACCAATTTAATTTCATCAAATGATGCAACAAAAGCAAATACTTTATCGCCTTGTTAAGCGATACCATTACAAAAATGCATCCGCTTTTCCCTTCAAATTTCAAATAAGTAAACTTATTGTTTTTTAAATTTTATTATTACCGCAGGACTCTACAACCTATGCGGTTTCAAATTGCACATTTTACCCAGATACCTACATTTTTTCCTGAAGTTTGTGGCGAAATATGCAACAAAGTTGGCAAAGATAATAGATCTTTATGATGTGCAAGCTGACAATGTGATACTTTTAATGCGGTTGAAGGTAATTACCAACGAATTATTCGCTTGTTACGTTTTCGGCTGGCTGGGATTCTTGGATTTTTATATTCAAGCTCATCAAAGGGCTCGCTTCAAGCTAATTGAAAATTTTACAAAATTTCGAGTTCAAAACCCATTTATTTGTTTTAAAAATTCTGCCTGGATTAAAGATAAAAAGTTAATTGAGAAATACCTACTTGGAAAAAAGTAAGTCTTGAAAAATCAAGCGTATGCATAATTTCAAAGCACAGTGTTTACGCTTCAATGCACTGATTTAAGACTGGTTTCTTCATTTTGCTTTTAAAAAAGTAATCAGAATCAATCTTGATGACAATTTTTTTGTTTGAAAATACCTCTAGACATCATCATCAGGACATGAGGACAAATAAAATATAACAGCAGCGCTTATTGTTGTTCCGGTTCGATGGCTGGCAAATCTTTGCAATTTTTTATAGAGTACCTGTAACTATTAAAGTTGCAAAATGTTTGTGATACACATGATAACAAACAAGCGTGGTGAAAGTGATTATATACATGTATGATTCCTTCCTTTTTGAGGGGTACTTTGAGCCTAGTTTAGTTATTTTTTTACTAGATTTGATAAAGAGGGCAAGTTACACAGTAGTAGCAGCATTTCCGGAAAGCAAAATTGCATGTTTGTTATTCTGAGAAATAAAATGCACAATTTACTTTGCTTTGAAAATGATTTTTAAAACTTTATTTTTCCATCCCTTCATTTCATTATTCATTTAACATCATACACACAAGTCCACAACCAACAGAACATCTCTTACCACTCAGCTCACTCATTTTTTTAAACTCAAATTTAACTTATTTATGTAATAGACAACAATTAACTTAAATATTTTTTATTAATTTTTCACATACACATATTTTTTTATTACAGTCTGCCAGAGACTATTTAATGAAGGTAATTACTGTGTTATAATATAAACAATGTTTATTTTTTTCGGCATGCTTCATACTGTGGTTATCTTTGAAGATGATTGATTGGAACCGGTGATGATCCAAAATAGTGTAATTTATACTTTCAGCATAGCAGGAGGATTGCTGATTTAGCGTGTATTTATAACTCTCTAAATATCACGCAAATCTCAAATCTCACTGTATCATGTGAAGTATTTTGTAACAAGGTAGCAATTCAGCGCAAATAAATCTCTGTATTTTTAATACCTTAACAGTTAATTTATCCTGAACACACATAGTGAACATAATTAGGCAACAAACGTGGCTTGCATTGCATTTAATTTTTATGCATAAATTATTTAATAAATAGTACAATTTTTAAGGCTAAATACCAGAAAATTTGACACAATGGTAATTTGACTAGGCATCGGTAGTGTAGTAATAATAACAGACTGGTTCATAGTTCATAGTAGCTAAACATATGATTCTTCGGAAGAGATTACAATTATAACATGATAGCACAACAGTGATATTTTAAACATTAATTTATCAGATAATATTACATTTTAGAGTCAAGTGTATACAACATCAATGATGAAATGGTAGTCGTATCATAAATACATGTACGTATAATCAGTAATATAATAGCCTAGTTAAAAGAAGAAAAAGTATAGTGAACTGCAACACAGAACAAAGACTGAAGTCTACTCAAATTATTGTGGCTTGTAGTTATATGATTTTTTTAAATAGAATTTTTGGTTTTTTATGCATTTTATTGAAAATTGAAATTGAATCTATAGCTTATCTAGCATGAGACTTGCAGAATGGACGACCAGCTTTTGCAAAGAAACTTTGTCCCTCTAGATTCTTCTTGCAAGCCTGCAATACAATAAAAAAAGTATAAAAGAAACGATTCAATTTAGAGTCTAGAGAAGATTGGCTATAAAAATTGCAAACTCATCCCAAATTCATCCATGCGTAACTTACCGCACAATTAAAGCATTGTGAGTGATAATTTTGGCCAATTGCTTCTACCCATCGATCTCCAGCTTCAATGGGGAATCCACAAGCGTAACATTTCGTAGTGAACAGCTCATTCCAATCTGTTTAGATAAGTATCAAGGGATTCATTAAAAATCTTGTAAAATATTTTGAAAAAAAAAACACATTAAAACTACCAATAAATATTTTTTTTAAATTCAATTAAGTTAAGGGATTAGATTACACTATTTCATGCGGGGCGTGCGTTAGTTTTAATTGTTATTAAACATGAAAATCATGATATGAAAATCAGTCTGCGGCATTTGTCATCTTAGCTGAAAACCTTACCAGCGTCGCAGTAGGGCTCTCCATCTTCCAAGAAGAATGGGTTATTTCCGAATGGTTTATTGCAATGCCTGCAGGCAAAGCATTCCGGGTGGAAGCTTTGTCCAATGGCATTCAAACACTCGTATTTTATGCGGTTCTTGCAGCGTCCACACTGAGGTGCTATATGGCTCTCCCAGCAGAACTCGCAGTGAAGGTTACCTTTCTCCTCAATGAACCCAACATCCATCAAAGGACGGCCGCAGTTGGGAGTGGCACACTTGAAGTGGTCCGGGCAGTAGAATTTAGAGTTGGCTGTTATGAACGGGCCACTGCATAAAAGCATTAATGGATTTTATTTGACTAATGAAAACTGTCTAGACTAAAAACAGGAAGCTGGAAGCATGAAAGCTGTACTAGAAAAAATATATTTTCTACACGATGCTAAAAAAGTATTTACAAGGTTTGCAGCAGTACATCATTTAAACATACTTTATACTTACCGAATTTGTGTTTGGCAAGCGCTGCAGATAGCAACTCTTGGCCCACCCGGTTGAGTTAGTACACCTCTCCCTCTTTTGGGAAGGATAGAGAGAGTCTTAACTCCCTTTCCACCGACACCGGCTCCTGCTCCAGCTGCTCCAGGAGCAGGGGCAGCTGGTGCCGGAATTGATGGTGGTGCCATTGGTGCTGGAGCTGGAGCAGCAGGTCGTGGGATTGAAATTGGGGCTGGAGCCGGTGCTGGAGCTGATGGTGGTGGTATAGTTTGTTGGATAAGTGATGGGGCAGGAGCAGGGGCTAATGGTGGAGGGATGGTTTGCTGAACAAGTGATGGAGGTGCTACAGGAGCTGTGGCAGGTCTTCCACCAGCCGCTGGTTGAAGTAAAGTGCTCAATGGCTTATATGGCACCTGCTTCTGTTGAAATTTGGGTGCGGCAACTGGTTTAAATTGTTGCTGTTGACCCAAGCTTTGGCCAAACGTTGAATATTGTGATTGGGCGGCTACTGGAGCTGGAGCTTGTTGTAGTAGGCTTTGTGGCTGAGGCACAGATGCTGGAGCGGCTCCAGCTAAGTCAGCGCCAGGCGCTGCAACACCTCCCTCAGAGCCGCTAGGTGGCCACTGAACACGAAGTCCAGAGCCTCCTTGTTGTTGTGTCGTGGAAGACTGCTGAGTAACGCTACTGGAGCTGAATGAACTGGACTCGAAGCTGCTTGAGTACTGCTGGAGAAGACCACCTCCAGGCTGTGGAATTTGCTGTTGTTGCTGTACCTGGGAAGATTGCTGCTGCTGTTGTTGCTGATAGTTTGGACTTGGACGAGAAAGGGGTGACCTTGGGCTTGGGGCAGTTACATGACTAATTCCACTGGTTGGAGATTGCTGAATATCAAATCATCAATTCAAATATTAGAGAACTATTGTACATGCCAATTTAAGTAAAAAAATTAAAAATCAGAGAAAGAATACATGAAAGGGAAGTGGAGCAACTTTGGAGGCATATGAATCCACATTTGGTGACTGAGGTCGAACACCACTAGTAAGGCTAAATGGTTTTGGTGGAGTAATAGGTGCATATGAAGACGGAGCCTGTGGTGGTGCAACAGGGCCTCCCATATAAGGTGCTCCCCCAGTTGGTGGTCCAGTAACAGGTTCTAGCCCTGGAGTGGGAGGATTTTGCCTTGCAACGGTTTTCGCATGCACATCGCAGTACAACTTGTTGTTAATGTTGTAGTAGCCAACGTTCTTTAAGCTCTGCCCACAAGTGTTGCACTTGAAGCACTCCACATGCAAATTCTTATCCTTTATTCTGACGAACACACCCACAATAAGACGCTCGCATTCGGCACACACATTTGGATTACCAGCGCCTCCAGCGGGAGCAGGACCAGCAGGCGCAGACTGTGGTGCTGACACTGGAGCCGTTGGGGCTTGAATTGGTGCTGGTGCTGCTTGGGCAGCCGGGGAGATGTGTGTCGCTGCCTGAGCCACTGGAGGAGGGGCAGGCCTGGGAGCAACGGATCTCAACTGAACTTGAGGAATTGTCACCGATTGCACGGGCACAGTACTCCTGGGTGACAATGGGGCAGGTGGAGTCCTGCCGCTAGGACCTTCCTCACTTTCCACCTCTTGCAACATCTTGTAAACTTCACTGTTCTCATGACTGTACTTCTTTTCGTTTTTCTTAAAGTTGACGCTGTCCATATTTTCATGTAAAATTGTTATGCCTGACCACACTTGTGATATCTTTCTTATTCGTTACGATATATCTTCTTTAATGACCTTACCCGATCGCACCTCCAGCCAGCACTTCAGATTGTGCAGTAATTGTTTCAGCAATGCTCTGCTCGCTGTACATGCCGATGGGTGTGTTGTATTGGTTGTTCACAATGACATCGCCCCGCTATTTAGTGCAAAAATCATTAAATTTTAGAGACACATAAAAAAAGAGCACTAAAGTTTTTCGGGTTACACCACAAATGAGGTCCAAAGAGTGTTTTGTACATAAATCAAGTAAATATAGAGTGTGAGGTATTCATGCGTCAATCCATTCCGTGAAACTTTATTATTATCCATTTCTCACGTGCATATAAATAGGCATAAGTAGATAATTTGTCCTCATGCTTTTGTCACATAAATCAAAAAAGTATTTGGTTTTGGGTGATCTCCAATATCATTAACGTGGCAAAATGTGTATAGGTACTTATTTACATACACGAAAACATGAGCATGGGAAAATCCGTCATTCCTCATAAAAAATACACTGTATTCTCTGTATTTTTTATGATTTTTATTTTTATTAACTGTGAAAAATCATGCAAGACAACAATGCATATACTTTGGAAAAATTGGGGCAAACTGAGATCATTTTGAATTGTTTATTAATGGGTGAAAGGGTATCGATAGCTGAAAAATTCTTTTGTATCACATTTTAAACTGATAAGCACATGTGCAATGTACATAATAAGCGAATAGAGAGGTTCAACCAATTTAGATAGTTCGTTTAAAATACAAATTAGTGATACATACGGTTACGGTTACACAAAAATTGCTTCAACTGAGCAACTGCAAATAGAATAAAGAAGGGAGGAAATTAAAGAGCAACTTTTTATCAATTCTTGGGATTCAAGAGAGAAAAATAAAATAAAAGTGACATTTTTAAACTTGTATTAAGCATTGTCGGCATCTGGAACCTGATTGACGGCAGAAAATGGTTGAGCCTGAGAGTTGATTAGTGGATTGATTGGTTGGACAGGTGGTGCTGGCCCCTTGGCCAAAGACGTTTTAGTCACCTGTTGAATCGGAGCTCCTGCAGGAGCTCGATTGGCTTCTCCAAGGACCTGCACTTGGGGTTTCCAGGTGGAGGAACCAGCCCTGGCTACTTGCAAATCCAGCGTGTTTGAAGCACCCAGGATCAGGTCTTGTGCTTCCTTATGCTTCATACGTAGTGCGTCCTTGCCATTAATTTGGACGAATTGGTCGCCTGGGGCGAGACCATTTTGGGCAGCTAGTGACCCAGCCGTAACCTAAATCATGAGCATATTTTGAACACAATTATTCTTAAAATATATCATCTAAAAACAAAGAGTTTATTTTAGGGAGATATTTTCAAAATTGACGTAATTCTGGAAAACAAAGGAGTTATCTGGGATGAAAAAGCTTTTTAAAATTTAAAATCACGTCAGCCTACAAAAATAGTTGAAAAACAAAATTTCTTTTCATGTTTCATGACAAAAATGCATTACTGAGTACAGCAACTTTACTTTGTTTCATTAACTCATCCTCAGCTAGCTGTTATACAAGTATTCTCTTATAAAAGTACATTTTACATAACTTATAAAGCCGATGTACGTGCCATTTAAAAAAGACATTCATTGAAAAATGCAAGTTGCACTGCTAACCTTATAATATGTAATCTATGTACATTCTGTACAGATTGTTTGTTCAATTGCTTTTTGCCCATGCTTAATGTTCATCAGGCTCAACTCGTTGGCTACCGATAATATAATGATGGTGACGACGAGTTGTCGTGTCGTATACTTTTCCGCTCTCTGCACTGCTAAAACTTTAGCTGTAGTTGTAGCAGTGCTTAGTAAGCGGAATAAACTGGGTCAAACACACTCCACAAACTTTTTAGAGTTTTGGCACAAATCTAAACTCATTCCCTTTATCCACTGCTTTTTT